>KK118582.1:1025075-1051845 GCA_000611955.2 Stegodyphus mimosarum | reverse complement strand
GCAGGGGAAATAGTTTTCTTCTGAATATATGTAAAAAAAGGGCTCTGACCACGTATATACTGAGAAAGGTAACGGTTGGTGTTGGTACATTTGGCATTCACGTTTGGAAGGAAATTGTAGGTTCTCCTTTCTTCTAGTGCATTGTCCTACTTATTGTGTTAGCTTTCTGTTTTATAAACTTTACTATAAAACTTTATAAAACTTTCTATTTTAGTTGGAATTTTGAATGACATTGGCCAGGGTATTTCTGTAAATTTCCCATCTTGATTTATTACTAGTTTTGTCAGTTCAGAGGATTTTCTTTCTCTTCATGTCCATTACGGCCTATGATCCACGACATTTCAATTTTCAGATCTTGCAATGAATTTGATAACGTATTAATGGCATGTATAATGCTTGATGTAATCGTTGGATTTTTAATTGCGAATATAGCAGCTTGTTTAAATTTGTAGTTACGTAATGTTAATATTCGCTCTAATGAGCAATTTTCTCACGTGGTATTCTGCTGCTACTTTCAGCACAGCTTGAATAGTTGCTATTTCCGCCTGGAACACGTTATTTTCGGCATTCATGTGTCTCTTCAGCTGATTGAGCGATTCTTCGTTAATATAAGGTACACAGTGCAAACAATTTTATTGTCGACTTTAGATTAGTCTGTGAATGCAGTCGGATGTTCGGTCTCTTCATGTCTTTCAAATCTATGGAATTCAATTCAATTGTGGGGAGATACTGGATGCTAATTATATGGCTAAGAATGTTTTTCGTATTGACACAAAGGTTTGATCTCTGTATTCAAATTGTTGATTCAATCACCTGATTCTGGATATTATAGCTTCTATTTCTGCACCAATATTAAGAGGAACTGGACTTGCTAGAGCATTAAGTGCTACGTTGGACATTGTCTGAAAAGCTCTAGTAATCTGCAATACAAAAGTATTTGAACGGCGGGAAGGATTCTCACTTTCCTTGTATTTGTGGGTAACTCCCATATTGCTGCGTCATATATAACCATTGTGCTTATTGCTGGTTTTTAATAAAGCTTTTATTAAATGAAAGTCTCCAGTTGTACTTTGCATTCGGTGTAGCGCAAATCCTATTGCAGCATTACATAATTTAATGCCCTGGAGATGAGAAATCTAAGATATTTTCGGGCCGATAATGCATATAAGATATTTATTGTTTTAATTGCTTTCATTACTTTATTTTCAATATTGAATGCGTTGTTTTTTAGGATTTTCTGGCCTGGTTTATACGTTACTAGTGTAGACGTCTGGTGGGATATCTTTAGGTTGTACCTTACAGAGAACACTGAATTTGTGCAGCGCTTGATCGCTATTATCTTTGAAGCCTTTTAGTGTATTGCTAGAGGTCACGAATGCTACATCATTCCTCGAAAACAAATATTTAAGAATGCGTTGCACTTTGATGATTAATAAATTTAAATGTGACGCTTCAAAGATCTGCATTCTTGTAAAATCCCGTTGACATCCTCTTGTCTGTTTCTGGAAATTATGCTATTCTTTTGTAAAGTTACACTTTTTCTTTGCTCTAAATTATCCATTATTATAAGTAAGTAGTTTCGGAGACAATTAATTTCTCTCCCTGTAACCATCAGAACAGATTAAATACACAATATAAATCCAGGGAAAATAAGTAAATACAGCTGGTTTGCTTTGTTAGATCTTGTTGGTTTTAAGAGCGCGTCTGCTGCATGAATTGTAGCACAATGAAACCTTATTGGTGAACGCTAATGTACCCATTTGTGTATAAGTGATATTTGAGTCTTCTTCTTGTTCTCCTTTTTAATATTTTCCCAAGAGCTGGAAGGATATTTATTGGCTTCTAGGAATTAGAATCGTGTAGCCTTTTATTCGTTAAGCGAACAACGTGAACTGGCCTGCTTTTAAGCAACTGGGAAGCGTGTGTGTAGTTCAATGCATTTCTTGCAATTTTCCGTGGTTAAATTATTGGCTAAATGAATGTGTTTCATAAATTGCTTTTCTAGTCCGTCGAGCGCGAGGCATTTTTCCTGGTAAGCGATTGATTATACATGAGACCTCTTTTGTTGTGAATGGAACCTCGTTCACTGTCTCTTGGGACAATTTTACATTCATGTTATACTATCTCTATCTTCGTCAGAGACACCCTTACTGAACATTGCATGTAGTATGGCATTTGTTGGTAATACTGTAATATCTGTCTTACTGTTTGAATTTATTTTAGTATTATTTAGAAAGTAAAGCTGAGTAATCTTAGAAACCTTGTAGGGTTTCCGTTAGTTGTTTAACCTATTCTTCAAATTTTTGTAACCTTTCCTGAACTTCTCAACTTTCCCTCGTATTTCCTCGCCAGGATGTAAATTTAAAGTTAAGTGAAGTGAGTATTTAAACGAGTGACTCTTGGAATTTATTCAGAGCATGCTTTCGCTAGCCAGCGCACGTTTCGTTTCTGACCTTACTGTTACGCTGTAATATTTTTCTGTCCATTTGAATAATTATCCCACTTGCCAGTTTTGTCGAGTCAACCTAGCTCAACTGTAACTTAAAATGCTAATTCAGCACTATTATGTTTTTAGACTTGAATATATGTGTGCAGCAAATTCTTAGTTTCCACCGCAAGTTGTCGATGTTATTGTAAAGCACGAAGGGCGTGTCTTTCTGTTCACTGTTGAGATTAATAAAGGGTTACCTTCATCCTCCTTTTGTACTGGTATTCTTTTACGCCTGGGAGAGAAATTGGCAGATTTATTAGTGGGATATACATTAGTTTATGTGACTAAAAAGAGGCAGATCCTATAACCTTGTTAGCTGTTATTTTAGGTAATGGACCACATACATCTTTGTCGTTTAAGATATTTTTGCCTGCTTAACATTTGCTTCTGTTATCATCGTTTTATAGTAAGCCCTTTGTTTATTGTAGTTAGCCAAAATTAATGTTTTCGGTCCTCATCTTTGGTTGGTTTTAGTTGTCTCATAAGGGTTTTTGTCATGGTCTTCTGGAATCTAAGCCCGTTAGTCCACCAATTAATTTTACTAATCGATACGTTAGTTCTGAACTTGAATGTATTTGAGTATATCCCCTGAATTCTTTTGTTATTAATTCAGTTATGGTGCTCAGTTTTTTATTAGCAAAGCAATTGTTGATTAAGCTAACTAAATGTTTGAAATCCGTTCTCATTAAATTAATGAAAATCTTAACTTTCTTCTTGGTAATATTGAATAGAAGTAAAGCCAAATTTGAGGCTTTTTCGCCCAGACCAAAAGATGTATAATTATTATCGGACAGTGGAGCATATACTAGAATGGATCTACTTGCGCGTATCATGTTGCTAAATGCGAGAATGCACAATATAATGGTTGTGTAAGTAGAATTAATATTCGTCCGTTAAGATAATATCATGCCCTTCATTTACTCATGGCCAACATTCAACTCACTGTTACACCTCTATATTTCTGTAGTGTAGAGTTAACGGTAATCGCAGGAATGACGTGTTTCAAAGATTGCCTTCATCTGCAGACAATACCACGTGGTACGTGGTGACACAGCTTATTGTCCAGCAAGTCCCAATTCTTGTGCTGGCTTCTTGATCTTGTTGTGCGATCCGTCATTCTCATACGCATAATGTGCACGTAGTCTGGTCCGCTGATGTGATGAGGATGGTACAGGTGTTTCTGCTGTGCACACCTCATCCATATTCGCATTATTATAGGTTAGTTTAATGTACTATGAGCAGTGATTCCTTGGAAAATAATCTTCAATGTCTTTGAGCCACAATTCTGTTTCTGTGAAGCTCAAATCTTCTAGTGATTGCTGGTTTTTAGACGAGGCAAACAGAAACTTCCCACGCAGGGAAACTACGGGAGAACACACAGTTCCAGCAAGCAAATGATCAAAAGATTTAATGAAAAGATTAACTCTTCTCTCATTTTACAGTGCTTTAAGACTGAAGTACTGGTTCGCAGGATTTTCACACACACACACACACACACACACATATATATTTTGTAGGCGGGTTTAAAAAATCTGCTTTTTATTTTTGCCTCTTATTAAGTTTCTTTATGTATATACGTATATGAGTGAATGTAAAATTTTATAAAAATGTGCCAGATTAACTTGTTATTTTGATTTTACTTTTGCTTCCACTTTCGTCAAGGTCAAATAGAATGCAAATTAGTTAAAGTGCAAATAAGCTTACAGATTTCAAACTGTGCTTGAAAAGTATAGGCTGTTTATTCACTGTCGTTCAGTTTCACGTATTCGCTTTAGCTGCTGCTAGCCATTATCGCTTCGCAAACATTTAGGGCTAAGTCAAACTTAAGTTACACATGTAAATTCGTACTTCGCATTGTATTTAATCTAAACGTGTCATCCAATTACGCGGAAGTTAGCGAAGTTCTGTGTGTGTTAAAATTTTGAACTTATGTAGCCGTTATCGAAACATGTTAATAAATAGCTGTTTTTTTAAGCTTTTACTTTGAGTTTTGATACTTATAGTTAGAAAACAGACTAGTGTAAAAATTGTCTGACTATCCTACCATTACTCTAAAGTCACTTGGCAATTTAAAGTGATAATGCACTCACACATATAGTATGTATGTACCGGCCTGTTTATCATAAAGTAAACATTAATTCACTTTATGGTAAACGTATGTATTTCAAGCATTGCATTTATTTCGATTCTTTTTGTCTGTAAGCATAGCAGCTATACAATATAACATCTCAAAGTATAGCGTAGAATGTAATATTTTAATTAAAAACTCAAGCCTAATAATAATAGATTACATTAATACACTGGAGTCTAAATTGTGCCCTGGCATAAAATAACACTTGTGTTTGTTCTAAATTTATCTGAGAACAATTCAATTTTTTTCCAGTTTTTCGTTCTTCGTAGTATTTATATAAGAAAAAAATGGCGCACAGAAAGAAAGATTGCCAAGTTCAAAAATCTTCAGGGCCTATTTTCTTTGAATAAAAATAAGAGCAGAAAGAAAGTCTAAAGATTTTAAATTCTAAGGGGAATGTTTTATCAGGATGAGAAGAGGAATACAGGCTATGCACCAGATAGAATTTATGCAAATACGTTTCGAAGTTAAAAGAGGAAAAATGTACATAAAACAGAGTCAAGAATATAAGAGTTTCAGCTAACATATATTGAATTTTTTTACTTACACTTTTCTTAGAATTTGATGCACATTTATCTTTACGCCTGACGCATATGAATTCAGTATGCATAGGTGTCTTTTCTACCTGTCTGTGTAGCATATTAAGAAGCTTTAGATCACATTACTTTGGATCACTCATATCAATGCTTGCTTTGAATATGAAGCTTTGAATCATATACATCATCATACAACATTATCACGTACATCATAATACGTCAGCTTTGGATCACATGCATCATGATACAAATTTTGATCATGTGAAGCTTTGAATCACATACATCGTTTTTGCTTGCTAATTTTCAGAAATTTCTATAGAAAATGTGCGGCGAGCGGTAGAGTCGCTGAACACTGGTAGTTTGGTCCAAGTTTCGACTCTCTCGAACGTTCTGGTTGAATGGGTGTTTTCGTGGTTTCCTCGATGTGTAACGAGTATATGAGTTAGTTTGCCTTAGAAATTCCTCCACGATGGCATCTCTTCCCTTAGGCAGATAGCCTTTAAGGCTTTACCGTAATCGCATAAACCAAATCAAATCAATAAAACTGTAACCTGCACGTAAACTCAAAATAAATGTATACCAAGTAGTGATATTTTCCAGTATGTTATACACGGCTTTGCCAAACTTGCATTTCTTTATGAATTAAAGAAATAAAATTTCACATCTTTAAATAAATATTTGAATTGATTAACAAATTAGCTGTTTTTTTAACGTAGTTGCGAGCAATATCCCTATTGTCAATTGAGTTTATAACATTTAGAGGGTTTTTTAAATGTTAGAAGTACCTTCGTAAGCGGATTTTCACGAGGAATTGACTTTTTAAGTTATATGTTCACAGACTCCTGTTTATACAATGTTTGTATTATTTTGTGCCAATGGAAATAATAATAACAATAAAACTTCATAAGTGCATTGTTACAAACTCTTCTTTTTCAAAGAACAGCATTTAACGCCAGAGAATCAGTTCAGATTTTATTTCCTCATGAGATTTACCACAGCCCGTCACAAAATATTTAAGTCTTACATGGTATTTAAGCTCTGTTTCCTCTCCTTAGCTATGATAGGTAATGAATTTTAATCTTTATAATGAAATATACACTGAAATTCCTCCATTTAAATAAAGAACAAGAAACTCAGTGGTAGATTAATGAAAGATCAACGGAAACAAACGCCAAAGTAAAATGTGAAGAAGAATCATTGTACAGAATAAGAGAAGACTGAATTCCACATTTCATCCATTGTGATCTTCTATTATTTAAATAAGCAACTTTTAAGAGCTTTATCATACATTTCTTAGTTATGGAAATTTATACACAGAGCAAACTCTAACAAATTTATATGTAAGTAATTTAAAGGTTTAAAAGATGTAGCTAGAGTGAACGAATGAGGGAACCGTTTATACTACTAAATTTAGGTATGCCATTGAAATCAATATGTGAGAAGTTGCGAACTTGACTGAGGATTACTTATTCGTGATCGTCGTAATCAATCGTCGTGTTACTGACTGTTTTTTGAAATAACCAGATGCATATTTTTGTTCCCGCAAGATAACAGTAGCGAATGACTGATTTTCTGAAGATGGTTTATACTTAAGGTCTATCTCTGAATTAACTTCTTTAGTGCTTTGTCTGAGAATGAAACAGATATTTTTTTCGAATGAACACTTCAAGAAAAGCAAAAGTGTAAGTTAGTGAGAATTTAAATACTAGTTTTGTTGTGTCTTGTCTGATAGTAAGATCAGAACAAGCCCACGAAACTCATCGTGGTAAGGAGAGCAACATTGCGGCTGTCGCTGGCTAGAGCTTTAGGCACCATACAAGTAACAGTACGACTTCGCTCAGTTCCGCTCCCCCCCAAATTTTGATTGAGAGCATCCCGAGTGGTACAGTTCTAGGATTTCCCACCCCTCCTCGCCAACCGCATCCTCGAGAGGGCTTCCGACTCGCCATATATTTAGAGTGCCCCATGCCACAAAGGCACTATTTATTTACAAATATCCATGCTTTTGCCGCGGTTCGAACCTGAACCAAATGGTACCGCAGTAGGCTCGCCTAACCACTGTACCATCTGGGCAGCCTAAATACTGGTGTTTAGTGAGACTCTTAATATTAGAGCTGCAGAAGTAACTTCAAACATCGGGCAACATTTAGAAAGGTTTATTGAGAACAAAACCTTGGTCTTCGCTTTCACAATACTGTTATAAATAATAAAAAAATAAAATGAAGTATTATGAAGAAAAGAAAGCATTACTCTTAGAAATATTCTATAATTCGCTGGCATGGAAAATGTTTTCACTTATGTGCAAACAATTTTCATGCATTTTATGAAATGGAAATTTATTTGTAAAGCCTTAAACATGGTATCTTTTAACATGATCAAATTATATGTGCTCGACAGCTGCATTTCAGCATGTATTAACACATACATTCACAATATTTCTTTTTGTTTGCAGTAACATTTTAATGTACTTTTAACTGTACCTAAGTCGGAAAGTTTTCTTAAATAATTGTAGACCGACAAGAAATAAAGTACTTAAGTTATCCGTTAGAAAATTCACAGAAAATTAGTAAAATATTTAATTTACTTTATATGGTATTTCTCCCGTATTCGTAGCAGGCCTTCGTGATGTAGTGGTAAGCATACTCAACTCGTATTCGATAGCTTCGTGGTCCGAGTCCCGGCGGGACATGGCTCATTTTTCATCTCTTCTACTTCAAAATACCTAATGTGTCTACAGTGGCACCCGGACTAAGAGGTGGTGGATGATGATTCTCATCCACCAGGATTTGGGGATTGAGTCCCCTAATCTCCAGTCGCCCCTTAAAAGGGGAAACATATTAGGTATTCCTTCCTCCTTCTTAGCATATCTTCGTGGTGTACTGGTTCTCGGCGCGTGTTCGAGAGGTCCGTGGTTCGAGTCCCGGTGAGAGCGCTGCTCCTTTTTCATCTTTCGTGCTTTAAATACCTAATGTCTCTACAACTTCAGAAGAATATAAAGGCAACCATAATGGATCAGTTTCTAAGAATTCGAATTTATAAATTTTATCTGGTACATTTAAGGAAAGAAATTCTTGTTTGCTTGTAAATAGCTTACTTAGTAATAAGTACGCAATTAGTAAACAGTTTTCTAGCAAAGGGGGGAGGGGAATTTTGATTTGGTAAACCAACATGCAAATATTTATACTAATACTGGAGATGGAAATATGTACTATTCTAACAGAATCTAATTAAATTATGCTTTAATTTGCAGTGAAAAGATTATTTCTAGTGTGAAACTTAAACACGCGATACCTTACCCCGTTCTTATCAAATTAATTAATTAATTCTGAAACAGAAGCGGAAGTTGAATTTAACAAACGATTTCCATCCCTTGCATTCAATCTGAAACAATCTCGCTAAACTGTACGTCAAAAGGAAATCTCAAACGGAGCCATTTTCGCAAATTTCACTTTGCATGAATGTCGAAAGTGATTTTACATTAACCGTTTACGCAGTTAAAAGCTGTGCTAACAACGAATACTAATGAGGCTACCGGTTCGCATGGGCTGTGTGCTTGCGTATTGGAGATTCATATCTACCACATGGGTAGAAGTCGTAAATCGTTTATTTCGCTGTGCGCTGAATAATTATCGGTTCCGAGGTAATGAACGACTCCAATCGCAACCTATTGTTATTCTACAAGGAAATTAACTGCACATTCTGAGAATTGAGTTTACGCTCGAAGCATTTATCTGTTGCAATATTTCTAAATCTGTAAATGCCACGTAATTAAATATCTGTATTTTCTAAAAATATGTCGAAATTTGCTAGCGGAGCACGTGAACACATATGAAACATTTAGGTTAATTTAGTTTACACCTTCTCACTTCAATCTTTAAAGGTTTATTTTATGGGAACATTAAGCTACAGTCCAATAAGCGTATTGCACGTATTAAATACATTTTAATCAACAATAAAATGAAACATCTTTAAAATGTATACAATATCTATGTAAAAATTCTGAATCGAGTATTGAAAGATGTAATAATATGGGACTACATAAAAGTAGATTACTCTACCAAAGCTATGCTAATTTCCTAAGCCATTCTCGTATTCGATTTGCCATGTAACTGCTATGGCCATTCTCCTCTTGTAGTAGTATAACTCTTGCCACAACGGAGTACGTTACAAGTACTGGGTGACCCAAAAGTCCGTTAATATTCGGACATTCAATAATTCGGAATTTCAATAATTCAATAATTCACTGAATAATGTAGATATAAAGGTAAAGACTGACACACATGCTTGAAATGTCATGGAGTTTTACTAAAAGGAAAAAAAAAATCTCAAAACGTCAAACAGCTGGCGGTTCATTTGATAACAAAAGCAATAATTAGCATAAGAACTGATTTTTAGAAAAGATTATTTTCTTTATAACAAAGTTTCAACACGGCGGAAATCATTTAACGTCAATACCTGTAGTCGAAGGACAATAATGCCAACAGCACTGTGTAGCATACCTGCAGATATGCTGAGAAATTGCCTTCGGATGTTGTCTTTTAGCATCCTTAATGAGGTTGAACGATCGCAATACGCTTGAGATTTCAAATAAGCCCAGAGCCAATTATCACCGGGAGTGAAATCTGGGGACTTCAGAGACCAACGGTGGCGGCTCAGCCCTCGATCCTCACAAAACGATATGTGCAAGATATCTTTCACATGTGTAGCAATTTGGGTTGGAGCGCCATCCCGCATAAAAGTCATACTTTCCAAAAGCTATTTATCAGTCAAACTAGGGATAATACGAATCTATAACATATCAGCGTACCTCGCAGCCGTCACTGACAGTTGAATAGTAGAACCAAACATTTCCTCCAAGTAAAAGGGTCCGATCACAATTGAGATGATAAACCTCTATCACACAGTGACCAACATCCGAAAGTGAGAATAAAAATACTGGACAAACTTTTTATTTGAAGCACCTATTTGCACATGCAGGTTTTATGTATAATATAAAAATGGGGCTAATAGATAGAGCTCCAAAATGGGGCTAATAGATAGAGATTTTTTACATGAAGCCCGATTTGGCAAAATGTGATAATAACGCATAAAATAACTTTTTACACATATTATTTTTGTTAGTTAGTTCTTTCAGTATAAGAGAACAAATGCATTAGCCCGAATTTAATCTGAAATTACAAAATATGCTTATCAAAAGCATGTTAATCTTATTTACGTCATGAAATATACATACAACGATTACAACAATTTATGACTTAGTCTAACCTTTACGTTAAGAGTAAGTAAATTGATTTTTCGTCAAATTATGGCATTTAGACTGTGGGGTTTTACTTATTTAATTCTAAAGTTCTAACTTAAAACCCCACGAACACTAACAAGCGAATAATCGCTTAAGTGTGAAAAAAACAAGTAAGACTTAAAAAGGGTTCATAATCCTTTATTGTTCAGAATATTTACAGTCAGTTCCTATTTGGAACTTTACACAAAGCCTCCTCTCGGGCTTGAAGTTAAATAATAATGAATTTAAATTAAACTAAACTAGCTGAACTAAGCTATCTGAAAGGTATATAGCCGAAGCTAACAGAAATCTAATTAGTTGGCCCCTAAGTATTAATTAAATCGGCGAAGTCAAGCAAGGGCCTAAGGTATGGCCCAGTGTAGTAACTAAGAGAGAACGTAGCGAAAGGCAAACGCGCGCTAGTCAGGGAATCAGGCTGTCTCTCTAGAAGTCGGTGAAACCTCGAAACTTAAATAGTACTCTTACTCATTTGCATTAACTGCGTTTCTGAATTTACATTCTGGCAGGAAATTCTAAGCTGAAATTAGAATAATGTTGCGAAAAATTCGGCGGTTGCGCCTGTATGTAAGCTTTCCGGCATAGCACTAGGGTTGCCATAAAATAGTGTATGGGAGGGTTCCCAGATTGGCGACTTTATCGCCCATTTGGCGACCAAATCGGCGATATCCCATGGTCCAATCAGGAAGCTTCTAGAATAACTTCCTGTCGAGATATTTCTAGAAACCTGTGGAACCTAAGGAAAAGCTATATAAACCTTTGCGTTTCTGAGAGCCGGCATTGTGAGAATTGTGAGAATAGTTGCTTACTGTGAGTGCTAAGCTACGCGAGAGTTTTGTGAACGGAAAGCGATCGAGATAGTGCTTTGCCGTGAAGCTACCTTTACAGTATAGCTTGACAGTGTATTGGTGATTGTTCCACGGTGTTTATTATAAGTTTAGTGATGCCGTGAAGCTACCTTTACAGTTAGAGCCTCAAGCTGTGTTGCTGATTGTTTCAGCGTATTTATTGTAGATTTTCGACGTAATTTTGGAACTGTGCTGTAAATAGTGATTCTTGTAAATAGTGCTTTTTATTGTTCTGCATCGTGCTTTCATCGGATACTCTCAAATCCACGAACCCGTATAACGCAATAATAATATAGGAAAGACACAAAACTTAAAATAACTGTTAATAAACTTAGGATAAACCTTACAAGATCATTAATTATTTTCTCAGCGATATGATTCAGTATATCGAGCTCGTATTGTAAAATGGTTTTATGCAAAACCCCACTTTTTTCTTGCCCATTCTTAGAGTATTCCTTGCTTACTGCCCATTCTTGCAGCCAAAAAGTTAAAAACATTAGAGGTTTCTCATATGCGCCGATTATATTATATTCAAAAAGGCAGTATGTTTAAAAAGATACTCATATATTATGGATTTTGTTGAATACTTATTCTTTAAAATGTGACATTTCTGTTTAAACTAACGGCATTTTTATTATAAGGATATTATCTGCGAATTCTAATAGTATTCTGATTCTTCCTTCCCATTTTTGTCTTAAAACTGCTGATGGAGCTTTTCTATCATAATTTTCAATGTTTTAAGAGCATCATTATATTTTTTCCCTTTCACGTTTTTGTCAAAAAATGCATAAAAAAGTCCTGGAAAAAATGAAGCGAATCATATTTTCAGTAAAGAAATCAAAGCGAGACTGTTTTCGAAATCCTGGCAATGACAGGCTCGTAATGGTGTTTTAACATCTTCTTTCTCTCTTTTTTTATGTTTTATAAGTTCTTTGGCGATGCATTCTGATAAAATATTGTCTAGTGTTAGTCGAAATGTATGAATATTTAATTTGATATCATTCTACTTTGAAATAACGAGCTTAACTAACATTTGTATTCGATTCCGTTTCTAATAGCAACAGACCTAATCCACAACTGAACCGTGACGAAAGCCTGCCAGGTGTCATAATGTGTAGAAGTAATAAATGCTGTGGCAAATCATATCGTATTTCACTTATTATGGATTATCCATGTTATGAATATAATGAATTTTCTTTGCTTGAAACGGATTTTATTTAATCACTGCATATGGCAACAAAACTTAATGGATAACAACATTTCCAATATAGATGGATCTCATGGGAAAAAGCTTCAAATATGCAACAAAGAAAGTAAATAAAATATTTTAGGTTTCCTTTGCATTGTGTCAAAACAATGTTTAAATTAAAAGAAATGAATTAATGGTGATGTCATTAAATGAAATTCCTGAAAAGCTAAAATAAATAAAAACTTAATCAAATGAAGTTATTCATTTTCCTTTGAAAGCTAGAATTAAAAATTCCGTTAATTTTTATGCGTTATAAGCATATGATGATTGTTACACGGAGTATTTCGAATCTAAAAGCATATATTCATTGCAAAGTTGGTAAATACCCTTACTGTATTTAATTGCAAAACATGAAGATTATATCCAAATAAATCACACAGTTTAAAGTTTTATTTACAGTTTCAAAGAAATGTCATACAATGAAATATGTAGATGGAAGATAAAACACATTCTGAAACTTTAAAAAAATCTATTATATTATATATATTGAAATATATATTGGCCTTTTTTATTTATAAACATGCATCATGTTTGTCGACTTTTAAGCTGAGGAAAAAAGAATTTTAAATTTTTTAGCTTTTCTCAAATAATTTTTGCAGTAGTAATTTAGCGGTATCCTACTGAAGAATGGATTTATTGCTAAACTCAGGTTACCTTGTGAGGTTTCACCTTCTTATTTCACAGTTCAATCCTTGAAACCCCAAACACTGGTAAGCGAGTAATCTCTAGAGTGTGTGAACAGAGACGTAAGACTCAAGAAGGGTTAACTACCATTTATTTCTCAATAAATATGACGCAATCAGCTCCTAACTCGGAGTTTCCACTTGGGAGAACTCGGAGCAAAGTCTCCACTTGGGCTTCAACTCAAATTAATATGAAATTAAACTTAACTAAGCTTAGCAACTGAAAGATATAGCCGAAGCCATCAAGATTCTAAGTAGTTGGCCCCCAAATCTTAATTAATTCTGCGAAGCCAAACAAGGGCCTAAACTACAGCCGAGCTCAGTAATAGCTTAGAGAGAGACGTAACCAAAGGCAAACGCGCGCTAGTCAGGAACTCTGGCTCTCTGACGAAGTCGGTGAAACATCGACTTAAATTTTACTCTTACTCATTTGCATTAACCTCATTTCTGAAAATACATTCTGGTAGGAAATTGTAAGCTGAAGCTAGAAGGGATAGGAAAAATGCATAAACTTAAAATAACTGTTATAAAATTAGGATAAACCTTACAACCTAGTGACTAACAGTCCACTAAAATTATATACTTGATGTCAATCCATGTCTGTAATGACGATTTTCTTGCTTTCTAACAGTTCAAAGTAAGCCTTATTTTCCATATCCCGTTATATGAAGAACGATGTATAAGTATTCTTTACAGGCAGTCTTTGATGTCATGGAAGACTTTGGGTTCAAGGCTCAGCTGCTGTCGGTTTGGATTAATGTAAAGAAAAATGAAAAACAACTGTAAGAGTTATACGTCGTTTATTGTGATTCAACGCAAAATGATATTCCGCAATGCCATTCGGGACTAACGTCCCTTTTGGGCTGTAAAATAATTTTTTATCTGTAATCACAAATACACTTTAAAACAATCTCCACTGAAATGCAAATCGATATCCTTTGTCGACGGTTTTTATCTGAGTTCATGTGCAGCCAAAACAGTAGCACGAGGAAACTTAACTGTTCACGATAAATGATTTATTGCTATTGAATGTACAGAGCGAAGCCTCTTTACCGTTTCTTTAATGGTAATATATGAATTTGACAACACGAACATCTTCAATTCCCCAGTTTCCGGCTTCTTTCCTCCTGTCCTCAAAATTCAAAATTTATCTTTGGAACTTCTTAAACCGCCACCCCTTGGCTTTGACACCCACCGATGGCACCTGCCTTTATTGAAAAAATATCTCCGATAAGCTTTTGTAGTTTTCCATATGGGCAAAAATCATAAAGCATAATGGGGAGAATATGTCTTTATGCTATGAGTCTTTATCTGTGAATAAAGTTCACCAAAGAAAAAGTGTGCATATATATCAAGAACATATTTCTGAGTCTCTAATAATCTGCAAACGTTTGGTTTTAAAATTCCTTTTAACATATTTTATGCACCTGAATTTCGGCAATCCAAAATCACGAAACTTTACAATGTATCATGTTACTTAATGCTTTACTTTACAATGCATCATGTTACTTAATGTTTCACTTTACAATGCATCATGTTGCGTGTAGTATTCAAAGATATTTAAAGATTAAGCATTAAAAACACTTTTCTCTTGAATCTGTGTATGTGACATTAAGCTCAATAAGCAAATCAAATATGGACAGTCTAATTCGATTTCCGAACACTAGCTTTATTACAATAAATTAAGATATTCTTTTTCCAAATAACTTTCTCTAAAGATTAACAAATGTGGTTAAGTTCAATTTCTTAGGATGATTATTTCAAGATTTTCTGAAGGGTGTTAGGTGGATAATTGTTTCTGAAACAGCAACCAATTGAACCAAATTTTGTATTTTTGCATTAATGATTACTGGCGTGTGATGTGCATTTTATTTTCAACTTCAGTCTGCCTGAAACGGAAATTACTTGCACGGATATCGATGACCGTGTGGTCTACCTCGTAGATAATATATGTAAAATTCTCCAGTTATAGGAAATTGCCTTTTCAGAAAATTCGTTCTCCGGTCTTTTTGGAGAAGTATTATCTTCATGGAAAACACCATCAAACATTTTGGATAGAAAAGATTCAGACTCTTACTTTGAGACTATAATTCAACTTCTTTTAGCTTTAGTTTAAACCCAGTCATCAAAGTTCAAAATCACTCAACCCCCAACAAACGTTTTTCTACCATAGTCCTAAAAATCCAGAGAAAATTTCACTCAAAATCATCACTAAAGTGAAAACAAAAGCTATCTAACCGTGTGTCGGATGCTTTGTGTATAAGCTTCGTTTTGAAAAGAGAAATTAGGGCTTATTTCTACAAAATTGTTGTAAGTAATCTACAGTCTTACAATTTCAAGAAGTATAAAGGAATTTGGTATTAAGTTTCGATTGTATTTACGCGATTAGAAAGAAATAATTAAGTTCATTTTATTTAATTGCTTAATAAAATAACAAAAAGCGAACAACTTCTTTTTGGCCTTTTCACGGAAGATTAAAATTATAACAGGAGGGTAAGTTAAAAGAAGACCTACGCACAGTCAGCCAATCTACGGCGTTCTAATGGGATC
This sequence comes from Stegodyphus mimosarum, assembly GCA_000611955.2. NCBI lineage: Eukaryota > Metazoa > Arthropoda > Arachnida > Araneae > Eresidae > Stegodyphus > Stegodyphus mimosarum. The sequence goes on along the minus strand of KK118582.1, from coordinate 1,036,061 downwards.
TAACTAACACTGTTTAATAGGTAATAGGTAATAGGTGTTAATATGAAGAATCTTGTATTTGCTTCTTATACTGCTAATCATTTTAACCACACGCTTTTAACCTTCTGTTTCCATTTACATACAGGAAAGACAAATACTTTTTAAACATTGTTTAAAATTCAAATATATTATCCTCGCATTGATGACATTAATTAATAGCTATAAGAAAAAAGAATGCGTAACTTAAAGTGATGATCTTGGTCACGCCACGTAAAACATAACCATGTTACGCAATGGATAATTAAGGGCTAAAGGATAAAAATTAATGAATGTTCCTTGATGCAGAGAAGATTAATATTGCGTCAACCATTTATTCTTTGATCTTTTAACTCTAATGTAGACCAGCTTTGATAGGACCTATTGCATGAAAATGTTCCGTTTTCGCACGTGTTTAACTTAAACACAAGCTATTTTTCTTTAGAAAGTCATTCACTGAGGCATCCCTTCCATTTCGATTTTCGATAGATCGTCATGAAGTATTTTGTCATTCAATTAGCCATCCAGGTAATATAATAAAATTTACATGTGTTGTTACTTCAGCGTACATAGATTAAAAAGTTACAAGAAACAAGAAAGAATGGTTTCCCAAAACAGCTAATGCATAAAATTATGAAAATGATGTGAAAGTAAATGCCGAATTTTAAGAAATTCTGATAAATATAAACATTGACTTAATTTTTCGGACTTAATTTCAACAAGCTGAAACTTTTTTTATTTTTTTTAGACCAAAGCGGCTAATTCTCTCAAAGCGGCATTTTGCTTCGAATCACTGAAAGCGTTGAATCACTTTTCAAATTGATGTCAGAAAATATTATCACCTAGTATTATATTTAAAAACTTAAATAATGAAGAATCTGCGTGAATACATGTATGTTTCTCACTTTATGAAAAAAAAGACGGTACCTAGAGCCATCAAATTTTGAATAACGTAGTTCTCTAGCTTTCATATTTTTAAAACGTTAACGAATGTTTTGTTAAAAACTTAACGATTTCAGAGCGAGCAATGGTAACACTGTACGAATAAAACATTTTTATCACCAGCGCGCGAGATTGTCTATCGGAAATTCTAAAGATATCCTGTTTTTAAATATTTTTAGCCCAAAGGAACACTAGCCCAAATGCTCTCGAAACGTGTATGTGTGTGTAAAGGGGGAAAAACGCTCTTTGGGCTTAATATGCTATCTGAAAGCTTTCAGATTTTTTTTCGCTTTACTTGATTATGCTGATAGTATGTTAATAATAAAAATGACTAATTTTGAACCTTGTGTATGTATTTTTAACTATATATTCTTCTACCCTAAGTATTAAAAATGCTCCTCACTGTTTTGTTTAGCAAGTTTTCCTAGTAAATTATTCTAAGTATTAACTTGGTTATGGACGTAACGAAAAAAATTCTTTTATACATTTTTTTTAAAATTTACAGAACATAAATGATACTAAAGAAAATATTTTCACGAGATCTTAAATTTCGGCTTCAACAATGCATGCATATCAACGGCTGAGATAAAATGCTTCTCCTGAGAAGTATACCAAATATCATCCGAGTGGATGAAGCCGTAGAACCTAGGTAGTTCTCCCCATGTTCCATTCCTACAGATCGGCGTTTTGACATTTCTATGTGTATAACACTACTGAAGGTGAAAATTACTCTTACAAAGAGCCCTTTCTCTCTGTAAATAGCCGTAATGTATTTTATTAAAATGATCTAAGATGCTTAAAAAGTAAAATTCCTTGAGTATCTTTTATGCGATATTTAAAGGAAGTCCTAATTTACATAATTATAGATGCAATATAATTTAAAAATAATTTTAATGCGATTATGACATTAAAATAAAGAACAGCAAAGTTTAATTTGAAAACGAAAAAGCTGAAATAGTTATATATAAGATGAAAATTAATGCATTAGTGTGAAAATTTAAAAATACAATGCATTAGAACAGTTTTCATCGGAAAGTAATTATGTCATCGGATAGGAAGTTCTTACAATTATGCACAAAGGGCAATGTCTAACTGTTTTGATTCAGCTCTTCAGTAGAAAACAATAGTAACCAACAATTCTTTGGTTTCGCATCTCAGTACATGGAAACTATGGCATGTATTATAGTAATAAAGATTAATTATTATGAATATCTTATATTTATGATTGTTTTATAATTTGTAAATATTCAAATACCCTAACGGTAAATTTATGTCACGTCTTCTGAAAACTTCTTTCATCTGCAGCATTATGTTATTTCCATTGTACAACTATCTTTGTAAATTACTATTGTCTTGTCTCAAAGATCGAAAATAGTTAGTAATGTGTTATTCATTTATATCCTAACTAAGCAGAAATAATTTGATATTATGAAAGAGTAACAATATCGATTTCAAAGAGACCTTTCTGTTTGAGACTAAGTTTCTCTCATAATTGTAGTTTGAGGTCACTATTTTTCTACAGTTAATACCTGCTTTTACTAATGTTACAAAATGCTCATTGTTTCGAATGATGAAAATATCCACACAGCCTTTCGTTCTTCATATTAATCAAAGGGGGCGGAAATAGTTTACACATTTCTTTCAGTATTTTCCATTAGTTTCATAGTTTACACAGCTTTTGTTTTCATTATTATTATTTTATAATTTAATTTAAAAAACAGAAAACTCAAAAACTGTACACATAGGTATTAGGCGTTAAAAGTAATGCAAAGTTTGTGATTTAAAGAGATTTCTGTAAAAATGTATTACAAAACTCTAAATTGAAAAGAACAAAATTACACAAAATTACCGATTTTATGCCAAATTTCATTGATTTTTATTTTCAAGCACAAAGTGAGGAAAGTAACAAATTTCAGGTTTTATTTACAAATATTTTATGTAACTTTCTTTAATAATAGTGTAGAGACATTAGGTATAGTTATGTTTTTTTTCTTCGTTACGTACGTTACGGGGTTCGTGGATTTGGAGTCATTAAAGACGACATTTGATGAAGCATCGAAATGCAATTTATTAGCCAGTATTACTCAAAATAGCTCCAAAAACACGTTTACAGTCGTCAAAGAACTCCCATGAACACGCTGAAACAATCAGCGATACAGCTTTCAGGCTATGAGGCTACAACGGTGGAGACAGCTTCACGGCAAAGCATCAGAGTACTGCCCCCGATTCCGCTCGGTCGTTTCTCGGAACTCTCGAGACTCTCCACGCTACAACACGCGATGCACTCGACGATAAGCACTGAAGTACCGCTCCCAACTCGGTTTAGTCGTTCCCGGAGCTTAACACACTCTAAGATAAATCTCGACGATACACTAACTCGCGATACACTAAGAGACTCTCTCGATCCGTTCGACGACCAACTAGGCACTAGATTAAGAGACACTCGCTCACTGACCGACTATCAACTCGGTAGACTAGGCACTGACTGACTCTCCGCATACCAGCAGGATTTATATAGCTTTTGCCTTGTGTTCGAGAACATTCTGGGTTAAACCGGTAAGAATTCGTTCCAGAAGGTTCTCCATCCGTCTATGACATATCGCCAATTTTGTCACCAAACGGGCGATTTCTCGCCAAATGTGGCAACCCTGACTTCCCTTGCCATTTTCTGGCAACCCTAAGCTTGCTTTGCGGGGAAGCTATCATACCGCGCCTGGATATTTCGTAACAGTATTTTTTAAAAGCAGGAGTCATGAAAAATCAGCAGTGACCACGGACCTCTCGAGTACGCGCCGAGCGTGCTGACCATTACACCATGAAGGCATGCTAAGAAGGCCAGAGAAATATCTTATAATAAGAGTTATATCAAAGTAATAATCGAATTCTTGTTCCTTTACTTAACCTAGTTATGTAGTAACAACAACCAGAATTCTAGAGATTATTTGTATCAATGTATTCATCAGGTCTCTGCAGTATCGACAACAGTTGTTTGAGATCATGACAAATATGTGGGGAAAAAAAACGTAAGCGCAATCACATTCTAAAGGAAAATAATTGCAAAGCATTATATTTGACGACACAGAATGTTATCAAGGCAGCAAGCAGACTTTCATCGGGTCCACTGTAGCTAATCCAATTCCAAGGATCTTAAATAATACATAAATAAATCCCAACTAAGCGGATTAATAGGGGAATGACGTCCGTGATTAACTCAAAATCGCAGTTAATCCGAGCGCAATTTAATAGAACAAAAAAGTGCAACAACCCTTATAACAATGAACGAAAAAATATTAGCAATTTACTATATTTTCAGCAAATGTATTTACTCTATTTCCAGAAATATTTTAAGCAGGTTATAATTTAGAGAATTATTTAATTTGGCTGTAAATAAAGGCAGTATTTAAAAGAAATGTAGATGATGGAGGAATGAAGATCATTAAAAGTGAACGAACTAAAACGTTATAAATGATCAAATCTTCATCTCCTGTCATTTCTACTATCTGTGCAATTTTCTTTTGCTTTTTAATTTTACGGAGACAGCTTCATTTTCAGTGATGGTTTATGGTAAACGGAAATGTTATCGTTTCGAAACAAGCATCTTCCTTCTTTTTAAAAAAAAAAAATTCTGATGTGGACACTACATGACTTCCTTCTACGCTGTATTAAGGTATATACACTTTTTGCTGCGGTTCATTTAAACTTTCCTCAAATTTCTTTAGAGATATATTTCTCATTCATTTAACTCAGTTCTTATATCGAGGTAAGGCAAAAATACATAAAAAACTCAACACATTTTTATTAAAATTTGTAAACTACAGAAAAACATAAAACACCAAATATAGTTAAAACAGTTAAAAAAATTTATAATTAAAATTGGAGTTCGTAAGAAGAAACAAGCAATCCAGTCAGCGAGCAAGAAGACAGATTTTCGGTGCACAAAACTGAAAGTTTACGTTTGGTCCCACTTGGCATGAGTATACGAAGCTGGTGCACAGACTGACTTACTCTACTGTTATTCTTGACACTATTATACTGAGTTTCAAATGTAAACAATAGTTAGGTTAGGCTTAGCACCAGTTAAGGAACTTTTAAATTATTAGTAATTCTAAAACAATTGCATGCAGATTAATTAAAGGCAAGAAAAACCTTAATCGGGACATTAGGGCAACATAATTCAATCACTTTTAAAGCAAAATATGCACAGTTTACCAACATATAACAATAAAAACCCAAGCTCACCGGGCCGGGGAACAGAGTGTTTATAGCTATATGTATGCATTTGTGTGCTCGATTGCAACCAAAAAGGAAGCTTCACAGCTCCAAGTTATAGCAGTCCCATATACAAAACTTTAAAGTTCTGAGGCTAGTTGTTTTTTGAGTTCTGATAGATACATCCATACATTCGTACGTAAAGAATGTCACAAAAAATCTCTTCTAAATCCATTTCAATTCCATCTTACAATCCGTTTTGAGAAAAAGAGTTTTTTATTCTCTCCGTACGTACACATATTATACATAAACATCGTTTAAATGTATTCGAGAGCTGTCAAAATAGATATTTTTGTTGAAATATGATACCCGAAATTTTTCGTGATTATAATACATCATTTACTTCATATAAGGAAGTAAAAAACAAGACTCAGTTAATCGCACACAGTAAAGACACAGGAGACAGTTAATCCGGATTTGATAATAAAAATTCATCAACCCAGTAGTAGTGTAAAGTCGCTGAACACTGGTAGTTTCGGCCTGGGATTGATTCCAGGCATGCGGCCTGGCTGCATGGGCCTTTTCGTGTTTTCCCCCTGTCTAATGTGTATAGGAACTTGTGAGACACTAACGCCCTCTGTGAAGATCGAGGGCGCCATCGCCAGAGAAATGCAGAGAAAAGCAAGAAAACGGTTGACGCTGAACAATTATTGCGTTGTATTTAAAAACAGATCACGCTGAACACACTAAACGGGTTTAAAAATAAAATAAAATCTTCAAAATAGATTTGTGAGATATATAGTTGTATTGTATCACTCTTAATAGAAAGGTTTAAATAACACAAGTTTATTTGATGTTTGACACCAAATAAGGTACGAAAAGAACTCACAATCATCGGTCGCGACAAATTCAGTTTCCCTTAAAAAATTCTCAACGAAGATATCTCTTCCCTTTAGACAGGTATCCCTGGCATGCTTTATCGTAATTAAATAAACCAAACTATCACCACTTCTATGATACTATAAAAGTCACAGATTTTCTTTTATTTGTCGCATGCCCAATCCATTGTTGCCCAGTTGTAATTAGGTAAGTATTCTGCTTACTTGAAATCAGAAAGGTAACTTTTAGTAATTCTGTATAATTAACTCTCTAACCGGCAAGGACGTATATATACGACCAAGAATATTTTTTGTGATATCTGTACGAACGTGTTTATACGTGCATATTAAAATATGTTAAAGGAATTTAGGCAGTATTAAAAGTACATAAATCCAGGTATAAAATGCCAGGAATCTTTTTACATTAAATCAAGAAAATAAATTTTTCTAGTAGTAGTTTTGGGAAATTTGTGCTTTCTGAGCGAAAACCATGGCCGGTCAGAGGGTTAAGAACAGAAACAAAAATATAGCTTAGTAATAATTTAAAGTTTTTTTCCGTAATTTAAATGCCAACCTACAAAAAGAAAGGCACAGTTTGCAGTAAATAAACATTTATATTTTTTAGAGACTGCACGTGTCTCATGTATACTACATTAACATACATACATTTACCTACTCATTACATTAATTCAGTCATCCGTTTGTTCATTTTATGTAGTATTTATAATGCTATGTATGGTAAATCCAAATACTAACTTAATATAACTTGTTACTCATAAATTATCATGCTTATATAAGAAGAGCTTTAAACATATTACATTATAACTTCCTATAACAGGCTAGGAATGGAATTTAAGCGGTTACAGGGAAGCAATTTTTACTACGGGAATTGAAGTATTAGAATTTTTAATCTATTTTTGGCTCCTATGATATAAGTTTTACTATATATTTGAAATAATGTTCAACTGAATCAGCAGAGAGTTTTTGAAACACTTTTAATATTTTTATCTTGTGGTTTAGTTATTTATTTATTTCGCCAATACTTCGATTCCGCGACATTCGATCTTCAAGTTCTATTTTTTGCCCCCTCCGTCACTCTTCTTTTCAATTTCCGTATACTTTGATCCCTGTCCTCGTTTCATCGTGGATTTTTTTTCTTCAATACATTTTCAAGGTGGTTTTAAAAGAAAACTTTCTCAAAGCTTTAAGAGTTTTGGGCGTGATTTTAGGGGATTTGGTCGGGCATGTTATGGTGAATTCTTCCATTTTTTATTTTTTTACTTTTATTTTTTTCCTTTCGTTCACCTATCTTGAGGATTTAAAAGTTCGAAACTTTAAAGAAAGTTACCCGCGTGCATATGATTTTTGCTAACACGAATATCATTTCTTGCCATAATTGGGCATTTAAAGAAAATTCTGCAGACACTATTTACTGTTACCCAACAAGCTTGCATTAAATGTTAAAAAAATCCCATTTTCTTCAGTCCTGTTCTTTTTATTAAATTTGCTGTTTGAAGACTTAGAAATGTATGTAGCTCTGAAGTGTTTATAGAACAAAAAGGAACATATTAGCGGAAAAAAGATAAATTATTAAATATTGCTTAATAATGCTGTTTATAAATACATAAATTTACAGCAAAAAAACTAAAAGTATACTTTAAAGTTACGTTGTATTGGCTAAAATCTTTTACCAACATCTGTTTAGGTTTATGGAGTCGCTCACTGAGTTTTTCAGCTGTACTATAATTAGATTATTCACATTATGACAAACCATCGGAAATACATGTCTTTAAGAAATGTAGATGTCTTCATGGAGAAATTTTCAGGGAAAATGAATTGTATTCACGCTACACATAAGGAAACTAAAACCCCTTCTACGTCTGTCGGAGTGTTCGCCGAAATTTGGACCTGGAATTAGCTACCAGTGCTTACCGGTGCTCGGTCAGTTGTCAGGACTGAGTGTTCGGTGCATATTCTTGGCGAACATCTTCGTGAAATATTTTACACGATCCTGATCTTGAACAGGGAGCTGAATGCAGCTATGTTCTGTGGTAGAAAACTGTGGTTAAGTGGTAGAAGAACTGCACTTTAGAGGAATTTAAAATCCTCTTTTATTAAACCACAATTATATACAGCCACTTCCCAACTCGGGAGGGATACAGAAAATAATGACGGCACTTGGGTCTAAACTGAACAATCAAATTCTTTAAACTAAAATTAAATAGAAATTAAGTCGTCGTTGCTCACAGAGTTATGAACGCGAGGTTGACCTCTATGCTAAATGGTGCGTAGCAAGATTTAACTAATACTAACGCACTTAGAATTACTTCAATAAGTAATAGCGTAACAGCGCTACGGCTTAGAATTTAAATACTAGCTGGTCAGGCGAACGTCGAATAGAGTAGCAAGGGTCTGAGACTAAAAGCTCTCTCACTCTGAGTAGTTCCTCGCTACCGTTTAAATATATACTTGGCTCCACTTCAAATTAGCATAAAGCTGAAACTCGCCCTTATTCTAACGGGAAGTTGAAATAAGAAAAGATAAAAAAGGGAAAATTAAAATAAAACTTTGTTAGTTTAAACTAAAATCTTACACAGTAAAATATATATGCGCTCAAGGTAATATAAATTTAAACCACTTTCCTAAGGAAACGTTGTGAGGAATGTATTCAAACTTCTAATGGGTGGAGTAAGCACCTTTTAAGGAAAGTACTTGAAACTTTTTGAATACACGAAAATAAATACTATTTCGCTATATTTATTTACATATGAATAATGTAATATTTTTTATACTAAGCACCTAGTTATAGTTCGACCGCCTCATCCTCGACCAAGAGCGGAAACACTCATGCGCCATTCGGATCGAATTATTCTCAAAATAGGGTGGAAAGGATGGGGGCTTTCTTTCCCTCCATTTTCTTTATCTGGAGAAGAGAAGACTTTCACGTCGCAGAAAGTAATAACGCCCCTTCTGGACGAGTCTATGTGTTTTGGCAGAATGCCAGCTAGGGTTGCGTTTGAGACGGTCGAACTATATCTACATACTTGTTATTTTTTTTCCAATGGCGGGACCCTCAGCCGACTCTGGCTTGGCCACTAGTAGGGCCAGAAGTGGTGGTCATTTTATTATGGAGGCACTTAATAGGTGGGCCACCATTGCCTCCTATGAAGGGGCAGACAGTTACAGCCATGCCTTCTCCGGGATTCGAACTCTGGCCTTTTGGTATCGCAGTCGGCTCCCCTAACAACTATACCGTCTGGGTGGCTACATACTTGTTATTAAAGATAACATTTAAAATTGTTCATACATATCAGCCAAGTATGAAGGGAAACAAAGTATATTAGCCTAAAGTGTAATGATAATTAGCCTAAAAGGTACAGGCTAGCCCAATACCTATTTTAAAAATGCTATATAGTACACCAAGAGAATGTATTTTAAATACTTTTTTGTATTTACTAAAATCCTGTAATATTAAAAGTACAGAGCTTTTGTTTGGTTTAGTTTATTTAATTATCGCAAAGCACATAAGGCTATTTGCCTAAGGAGAGGGATGCCTTCGTTGAGGATTTTCTGAGAGGAACTGGCTCATATACAGGTTACACACGTAAACGCCCATGCAGCCAACACGTTCACAATATTTGAACCTCGGACCAAACTACTACTGTTCAGCCACTTTATCCGCTCTACCGCTGGTTGGCCTAAAAGTATAGAGAAGCACGAGCCATCATCGGCAGTGCTTAACTCCTCAAGAATTTCTTTAAAAAGCAATTAAAATATTAATACAGGGGGTTATGAAATAGTAATTATAATTTTTGTAGTAGTAAAATAATTCATCACAAAATAGTAATATAAATATTTCTAACTGCAGTTGAAATATATATTTTATTAAATATTTCTATGCATTACTTTCAAGAGCACTGAAGCAAATTTTAAACTCATTTATCCCTCGTTTAAAATGCAGTGATAAACAATTCCTACTAAATAAATACGTTTAAATATATTATAATATTTAATATGGCGAATAATTTCATCTCGATGGACGGCATAATAGTGCAACCAACTGCATGCGAGCGCAGACACATTTTGTACGTATTGTCACTGCAGCTTTTGTTTCAGTGTCAATTTCGGAGGAGTGTCGATTTAATTTACCCTTCGTGAATGCATCTGAAGGTTTATGGCCAGAGTCAGATATAAGACTTTTTTTCTGACTGAGTAAATTTGATGAGCTTTTAATAAAGATATCCGAAAAATCTTCCACAGATTATGGTATGGAGTCCCTATCGATGCAAATTCGCGGCAATGGTCCTCGTTAGATTTCGGATAATTTAACACGGAGCCATCAAGTAAGGTGCCCTCAGATCTGTAAAAGAAATACTGTAAAAAGGATAAAGATAAGTGTATGTGTCTGTTTTATTTTATGTAAATTGATTTAATGCTCTCGAAAACAAGCTGGATAACGTTTAAATTAACGCTTTAGTTCCTTCCAGCAGTGCTAGGCTTTATTGATTATTTATTCTCCGTATTTCGAAGAAAGTCTAGCTTCATGCATTGATTACTATTGATATATGAAGGGCGTACATGCAAGACATATCTTTAGTATTTCCAACGGCAATATATCTTTATATATTGATTACTGCCTATATTTCGAAAAGCAGTTAGTTATTAATTACCGCTTGAAAATTACCTCAAAGAATGGATTTAATAGCTTTTCTTCTACAGTACCACAGAAAATTATTTTGTTTTGTGAAAATTTTGTTGCTATATTTGTTAAAGTTTTTCATAGTTTCATTTCAGTGAATTTAAAGACAATGAAGCTAGGAGAGTTTTTTTTATGAATTTTCAATTATTTAACATATTTGAAAGTTTATTTGAATGAAATGAAATCTAGTCTATTTATCTATCTATCTATCTAGTCTACTTATCTAATCTATCTCGATCAATA
>KK118582.1:921154-1025057 GCA_000611955.2 Stegodyphus mimosarum | reverse complement strand
TATAAATATGTGTATATATATATATATATATATATATATACACTATATATATGTAGAGAGAGAGAGAAAGATAAAATAGATAGATAGATAAGATAAATAGACTAGATAGATAAACAGATACTCTCTCTCTCCCCCTATAATATATATTGTCTTACATTTTCATATTTATGCTTGTTTACCAGGTCGGAACCAGAGATATTGACGACAAGAACTAACTTACTTTTAAGAGTTGGATTTTAGGCGCGAATATTTTCTGTAAAATTACTAAACAATACTTAGTAAATGAGATCCCTAAACAGAGTTCTATGGCCATATTTTGAGTCTACTTCAGTCAACCTTCTAAAGCTCTTCCTGTAAATTTCATCGGTACTTGATTTTAGTATTTTGTCCACTCTGAATGAGAAAGAAAGATTTTAAAATCTATGAAAAGTCTCGTACTCTTGTATTTTAGATAAAGGGAGATAAATTGTGTTCAGTTTAACAGAGGTATCAAAGTAAAACTAAACTTTAAACGGGTACCACTCAATATTGGTAACGTTTGGCACAGTCCATTCAATGAGAATATCAAAATATAAAGCTTATCAACGCGTGAGTGCTAAAATGAATTTAAAGTATGTGCATTTTAATAGCCTATATAAATAATTCTTCGATATTTTAAAATTAATTATTTTAATCTCTGCATGAGAGTACAGCATAGACGTGGCAATTATTTCTAACTGCAAGAAAGTTCAGACAAACAAAATGAAATTTAAGAGTAAAAAACATAAATTCATACAACGCATTTTGTATTAGCATAGTTTAGTTTATTGATATTTCTGAATATAAAAATATATATTTAACTTTTAAAATTCTAGAAATAACTAACGCAATTAACTATGGAATAAAACAAAAGTGCAACAAATACATTTCAAGATATTTCATACATAAATTCATTTAAAACAGGAAAACTTTACAGATTTTGTTTCTTTTCCTCGTTCTCTCACCCACCCTGAAAATAAAGAATACTTCAGGGCATTCAGGGTTCATAACAGTATTATCTTATACCATGTTATTTTAAATTTGCTTCTTAAATTCTTATAACTAACCTCATCTTATTAAAAATCATAGTATTATTAAAAAACTAATATCTGAAAGTAAAAAAAAGCAGAGCAATATAAATGATATATCGAAATAATAAAATTCTTCAATAATATCTAAGAAATAAAGTTCTAGTAGCACTTTTTGCAACCTAACTCTAACCTTTCTCTCAATTTATAATTATATACTTTTAACAAAACATGAATAATTGATTAGTAGATATTCAACTCTCCTGGGTGAGCTTGATCATAAATTTTGTCCAAATTTTTAGTCCAAAGGGGAAATTTGCTCAGAAGGACTATTAATTTCGTTGCCATTTTGCGTTGAAGACTATAAAAGGCGAATCACTTTTCAAATTGTTGCCACCAAATATTACAGCCCTGTATTATAGCTAAAGAAATCAAATAATGAAGAATCTGTATGAATGTATGTATGTTTCTCGCATTGTGATAAAACAACTGTACCTAGAGCCATCAAAATTTGGATAACGTAATCTTCCATAAAATATGGGCATGTGGAAGCCCTAATTTAAGTTTCAAATTTGTTTTATTATCGAATTCATATTTTGTATCACTTCAACGAATTTTTGATGATTAAACTCGACGATTTCAAAGCGAGTAATGGCAACACTGTACTGAAGAAAAAACATTTTTAACTAAAGCGCAAGAAACTCTGTATCGGAAATTCTAAAGATATGCCCACATTAAAGTAATTTTTCGATATTGCTGTTGAACTGAATTTTATGGTTTGAGAACGTAGAATATGATATTTAATAAATGAAGGTAACACACAAAACCTTAAAAAGCGGCCCTTTGGAAGTACACTCATGTCCATAAATTAAGGATAATGCAAAATCAGGCAAAGGAAGAGTTAGAAGCAAAACAAATTTGACTTATTTGTAAAGCTTATTTATTAAACAAAAGGTAAAGAGCAAAAAAAGATGCTATATGTTTGATATTATTAAAAAAATTAGCGATTTTTTCTCCCTGGAGCAAATTACAAAAAAAAAACCTATTTACAAAAAAAAACAATATTACATGGTTGGTATGATTGTTAATACATTGTATGTCTCCCAGACGATGCAATACAGTCCGCACAACGCCTAGGCATGCTGTGTATCAAATTATCGATCTGATCTTGGGGGATATTACACCACTCAAAAAGCAATGCTCTCCGAAGTTCCGGTAGACATGTAGGAGGAGGTTGACGGGCTGCACCTCGTCGGTCAAGCATGTTCCACACGTGCTCTACTGGATTCAAGTCCTGTGAGAATGCTGGCCAGTGCATACGGGTGATATCCTCCGATTGAAGGCATTCGCTTACGATGTTTGCACGGTGAGGACGGGCGTTGTCATACATAAACACAAATTGTGTGGCCATGGCGCCCCGAAACAAACTTACATGTTGTTCCAGAATGACGTCCCGATAGATTTGACTTGTCATGGTTCCAATTTGAACATGCAGGTCAGTTCTGGAACCCAGAATAATTCCTCCCCAAACGAGCACTCCTGCACCACCGTAACGGTGTCGTTCAATGATGTTTTCTTGGTGGTAACGGGTACCTGGAGCTCTCCATATGAAAGTCCGGCGAGAATCAGACTGTAAGCTAAACCTGGACTCGTCGGAAAACATCACACAAGCCCACTGTTGCGGTGTCCACAATGCATGCTCTCTACACCGGGCTAACCGCAGGCGACAGTGAGTTGCAGTAAGTGGAACGCATCTGACAGCATATAGACCAATCTGCCCTGTCCACGTCTGTACACGGTCTAACACGTCTGTACACGGTCTATAAGCGTCTGTACACGGTCTGCCTTGAAATTGTCGTACCAGTGGCTGAAGAGAGCTGACGAGACAGGTCTGAGGCTGTGCTCCGCCTGTTTCTTTTGGCAGTAACTGCCAAATACCGGTCCTTATTCGGCGTTGTAACTCTGGGGCGACCTGTGCTGTAACGTCTACTCACATTACCATCATCTTGGAATCGTTGCCAAAGCCTGGAGATGACACTCTGGGCAATTCCAAGTTCGTCTGATACTTCCAGTTAGAAACGCCCACATTCCAGGCGCTCGATAATTCTACCACGTAAAAAATCATCCAAATGCGTCCTTTGTATCATAACTATTCGGTTATTGCACTGAAATGCTTATAAAGCGCCTGCGAACAATTTTACTTCTTTGCCTGTATTCCTTATATATCACTCTCTTACACTCTCGTCATTGTGACGTACCATCGGTGTCATCTGGTTACTTTCTGAAATTTGCATATGATTCTTGAAGATGTGTGTAGTGATTTTACAGGTGATATATTTATTTTAGAGTTCGATTTCCGCGTGACTCCCAATTATCCTTAATTTATGGACATGAGTGTAATTTAAATCTAAAAAACCTTTCAGATTTTTAAAATCATTTATATGTTATTTATTTTCTTGAAAATGCTAAATATTCTATGTTTAAAGACTGGATATTAATCTATATCAAATCTGTTTATAATTTCTGACATTATAACTATAGCAAAAATTAAGGAAATCAATCTCAAAATCGGTTTTTCCAAGTACATAAAAATAGCCAAATTAGCTCCATTTGTTTTTAGTCAAATACGTATTTAGAAAATCATATCAATAAAATTTAAGCCCTTGAACGAAAAATTCTTTTCACATAAAGTTTTACAGTCTTTTTTCTGCTGCTCCTATGTTCTAATGCTGCTAAATTAAAAATGTTGTACGCATCGAACGTAAATGCAAAAAAAAAATGGAAATCACGTAATAAATCTAAATTATTTTTGACAGAGCGAGGCTGTATTATAACAGAAAGGATTCGGAAGACGACGTGAGCAGATGACTACAATTTTTATGAAATCACTTATATCGTTAAATTGAGCAAAATAGTATAAATATACGTAAATACCCAGTAATATAAGCTAAGCCGACCATTCTAGGCTTCTTTTATTATCTATTTTATATCATTTTCTAGGCGTTCAGCTGATGGAAACGTAGTAAAAAAAGAATCAAACTGCTGCATCCTGGAATGCTACAACAATGTAAATACTGCCATTTTCATTTCAACATATGATGTAAAAATTCCAAAAATATTATCCCTAATGGGCTATTTTCTGGTTTTATGGGGCATACTGGGATGAAATATCCTATCCTTCCAGTTTTTATGCTGCTAAAGAAGAAAAAAAAAACAGCATTGTTGTTGTGGGAAACATTGCATCAAACGCAAATGCAAAACTCTTACGGATTTCGCGGAAAGCTATTTTATGCCTTGCGCCTTATTATTCGAAGAAAATCGAAGAAAAATGGTCTAAACCGAAATTGCAGTTTTCTTCAAATACATTTAGTTTTATCATGCTGTTCAATGTGCATTAGATTTCAAATTTTCATTGGCAAGTTTAGATGCAATTATAAATTAACTAATCAAAAATTTTGAGAAATTAAATTGCATACAAAATACTTTTAAGGGATAAATATGTGCAATCTTCCATTAAGATAGAAGTCAAGGACGAAAGGCTTAGTGAATAATCCTGCAAAATGAATACAACATTCGGAGAACTTGTAAGACTCGACCAGCGGCCGAGCGGTAAATTCGCTGAAAACTGATAGTCTGGAGTTCCGATCTTGGCGAGCGAACCGGCTGCATAGACATTTTCGTAGTTTTTCCATATGTGTAACATGCAAAAGAGCCAATTTCTCTTAGAAAGTCCTTCACAAAGGCATCTCTCCTATCTTCGGCATCTAGTCCTCGAGTGTTTTGATATAATAAAATAAACCAAAACATTTGGAGAACTTTAAAATTTCATTCTGTTTGTTCTGAACTAATAAATATTTCATTAAAGTAAATAATAAACGTTCTTTTGTGTTTCCTAAAATATATTAATGAGAGTAAATAACAATGATATTAATAAAAAAATTTTTGATACCACAATTTTATCTAGAGGGTAATATTTGTTATTTATAGCCGATAAATAATCCTGTAGGGACATTAGGTACTTTTTTGAAACTTTTTGAACGAGATGAAAATTGAGCAATGCCCAGGCCGCGACTTGGCCCGACTTTTACTAAAACTGATTATGTCCAAAATTTCCAGTATTATACTCTAAAATTTAAACTGGGTCGCAATAAAAAGTATTGTCTGACATGTAGATTCATAAATGCGCATTAAGACAATATTACATAAGTTCAGTCGACTGCTTTGAATGTACATGCTCACCAGTCTGAGACTTTTTTGTCTACCCCATACCTTGTAAATCTGACCGTATTTTCCTAGAAAGAACCTTAAGAGATTTATTTAGTTCACGGCACACAGTGGAATGTCTGAATACCATTTCCTGAAATGCATCGACTTGTCTTTAGAAGACATTTATCTTTGGACGGAGCGGCATTATTCCTTTCTCAGTTTGCCCTCTTTTTTAGTATTTTTATCATTTTGATTTACGTTTAAACTACTTTAAGAATTTCTCACATTGATTTCTTTCAACTCTTTACTTTTCTGTGCTGATTGAAATCGACAGGTTTTTGCCACTATTGCTTAAGATAAAAGACAAACAGCTTACTATAATTTGCTTTTTCCAAAAGTATTCTTGAATATTTGTGTTTCTGATGGACAAAACCAAGTAATTGCTCTAGAATTAGAAATTTTTACCATTTCTAGCTATTCCGATCTTTGATTATGTGTTCCAAAAAAATAGAATAATGTTATGTAATGACAATTCCTATTAATTCATATAAAGAAATGAAGTTTGGGAATAAAAAATCTTCGCTTTAAAGATTATGAAATTAATATACGATTTCGTGATTCGATTAAAGAATAACACTTCAATCAAATTTAAATTATGATAAGTTTACAACGATATTTTTAAAATCTGGTTTAATAAAAAAGTATGATGCTTCTTTAATCTGGCACGGATTAAGTTGTATCAGCTTGACAACAACAGTAGTGGTCTCGAGCATCGATTTAAAGTATATTAAAACCGGAATTTATAAACTGCTGTGACAGAAGATTTCTTTCTAAAAAATACCAACATTTATAAAGACACTACTATTCTTCAGATTTTTAAAAAGAGCTCCAGAGCAATATTAAGATGGTTGTAATATTTACAAGAGAATCTTTGGCAATGTCAGCAGGTGACAGGTGCACAACGACGGTGGAACATTTAATCATGGAAGACGTGGTCTTGGAAGACTTAATACAATTCAACACTCACAGTAGACAGCCAGGCGACGCTCATGGCACAGCATGTGCTTGAACTACAGGGCAAATCCCCCATTATACTGTTTTCTGTTATTCGTTACCATATGAAGCCAGTTTTGATTCAAATATGGTCCTCCGTATCGTTAACAGGATGCCATTTGACCCAATGATTTTTTCCCCGCAGACTACTTTACTACCTACCACTAAACATTAGGGCCTTCCGTAAGTGTTGTAGGGCAGGACAGCAGCAAGTAAGTAGGGCCCTGCAGTAGGCCGTAATCAAAATTTGTATAATATCGACCCTAATTACAACGGAATAGTGTCCAGCTATTGTTTTGGTGTGAAATGAGTCACGATTCTGATGTTAATGCTATGCAAGTGAGTGTCCACTTAGTGAAAGATTACCAAATGACCGCCATCTGTCTGTATTGTGGAAAGTTATACATTTTTCACACCGGGACCAGATGTATAAGGTACCTCTTTTTTA
This sequence comes from Stegodyphus mimosarum, assembly GCA_000611955.2. NCBI lineage: Eukaryota > Metazoa > Arthropoda > Arachnida > Araneae > Eresidae > Stegodyphus > Stegodyphus mimosarum. The sequence continues at coordinate 1,018,304 of KK118582.1, read as the reverse complement.
TACAATATAAGGTATTTCTCCCGTCTTCTTCCCATGTCTTTGTGGTGTAGTGATCAGCACGCTGGGCACGCAATCGGGAGGTCCGTGTTTGAAGTCCCGGCGAAGGCGTTGCTCATTTTTCATCTCACATCCTTCAAAATAAACCTAATATGTCTACAATGGCGCCCGTAATAAAAAGGGGGTGGATGATTATTCTTCACCACCAGGATTTGACGATTGGGTCCGCAAAATCACAGTAGCCCTTTAAAACGAGGAGTATATAACGTATTTCTCCCGCCTTCTTGGCATGCCTTCGTGGTGTAGTGGTCAGCACGTTCGGCGCGTATTCGAGAGTTCCGTGGTTCGAGTCCCGGCAAAGGCGTTGCACATTTTTCATCTCACCTCTTCAAAATAAACCTAATGTCTCTACAACAAGACATCCTTAATCATCTTCCATATCAACATTATCACGGCAGTGCAGCGTATCGTTGGTATTCTATGACTGTTTTGATACCTTTCTTATCACAACTTTCTCTTATCATTTTTCAATAAATCATTGTTCAGTCAGGCTCAGAATGGTTTTCACTTTATCACTGTTTAGTTATGAACAAGAATGGTTAAAGTGGTAATGTCGCCATGGTTAATTCTGTTGCCTAACACTGCTCTGTTTTAGAAAGCTCGGTTTTTATGTCTATTCCAGTATTATAATTAAAGGAATATAAATCTGGATCACACGCGTTACGTTAGTTTTAATGTATGATAAATAATATAATTTGTAAATAAATTTATTATCTATATTGAAGAAGAAAAACCTTTTATAGTTGAGGACACCAACATTACAACACATTTGCTTTTACTTTTGTGAGTTTATTCTAAACACGCATCTTCGTTTTAAAATTAACATGTGAGTATTGTTCCTGCTATCATTTTAAATCACTTTGAAAGTTTATTTCAGTTTATTTGTAAAAAAAGTACCTTAAAATTTTATTTCAGCTCATTTTTATGCAGAAAGATCATGTTCTTAAACGAACATTAAAATGTTTCTGTAGAAAAAGAAATTTATTAAATTTTCACTGTAGAATTACAAAGTATCCAATTACAACAGCTTACATTTTTTAACTGCTTTTCCACTACCCAGTGTAATATGTGTTTTTATTCCATCTGGATTAATTTTAAAATTACCTATTTGAATTTTTTAAAAAAAATGGAAGAATGTTTCCTGCTGTTTGAAAAAAAATTACCTATTATCTATATGTAGTTATTTATCTATTATACTGAATTTATTAGATCAGGGCAAAACACATTAGGACTATCTGTGTTAACTTGCATTCGAATCGGATTTCCTATGGAAAACTCGTTCGTATTTATGTTATGATCGTAAAAATTTTGAAAACGCTTATGCTTCCAGTCGTTCACCGAGTTTCAAATATGCAAATGGAATTAAATACATACGGAAAGAAGTTTTTACTATTATTTGTGAATTATGCTAGCATGAAGAAAACAACTCATTGCTTCTTAAAAATTCATTCATTCATATTAAAGTTTATCTATTATTTTCAGATCTCTCTTAAATATTTTTAATGGAACACGACTGTGACTTTCAAGTTTGATTATTTTTGCTGACTACAAACACAAATGAGTTTTTTACTCATTGTTTACAGAAAATTTCATAAAATTATTGCAATAAGCTTTGGGACATAAAGAGATTTTGAAAAATTATGTGGAAGTATAAAATTTTTAATTTGAAATTTTGAAAGCAACGAGGCATTTACTAATTTTGATTTATTTTTGTTTGAGTAACTTTTTCAACATAAATTCTTAAACGCTGGGTTTTAAATTTCTGTCTAAAATCAAGAATTGCATGCGGATGCCGTCTCGGCAAGATATATGATTGACAATTCTCTTGGAAGCTAAGTTTGAAACCCAAATTAACAATCTTCAGATAAATTATTTAGTAGTACGGGGAATTTATTTGTAATCGAACATTTGCACATCTATGTACACATTAAAGGCACAATTTCATAAAATTGGAATTGAGGTATTTATTTTTATAATTTTAAAGCTTGAACTGAGTTGTCGAGGTTCTTGGCTTTCGTGTTTTTCTGGAATTTTATCTTCCATTCGGTTGAAATTGCTATCAGATGAAAAACAAATATCTAGGAAAGGAAGTGTCAATATCAATAAAAACACTGCTGCTAAAATAAAATTTGCTTGTTGCTCTTCTTTTACATTTAATGACATGCGAATGACATGTGGCATGTCATTCTTTCTCCTAATTTTTGACGTTCATCAGTTTAGTTCAATAGAAAATGAAAAGCGAATGTCTAAAAAACACAAATCGAAAGCTATTTTAAGGAAAATCTTTTTTTTCAACACGGTATTAAACCTAAAGTTTGCATCCGAAAATCTTTCTTCCCACATCTAATAAATTTCAATATCTTAAACTCTCGAATTTGTATTTACCTTTCTAAGAATCTGATAATCCCTAAGCTTAACGTGTTTTCATAAGCGTATAGATTTCCCATAAGTAACTAATATTTCATTTTTAAATGATTAATTAAAGAATGTGGCGAGGATTATAATTCTGCCTGACATCAAACCATTTTACCATCCGAATGTGCGTGACAAAGCGATGATTCTATTTTTCAATCAGATTGGATAGAGTGTAGTATCTGAATGTGACCACACAATGGCAGGTTTTTATGTCTCGCGGGGACTAGAGAATGAAACGTGCTGATGAAAAGGTCTCGCTGTGATTTACTTTAGCATCAGAATAAATGGAGCAGAGACATACAGTAATATATAATTGAGAGATTCACATGATACAGTCGTTTGCTAATAAGTGACTCAAGCACGATTTCAGAGAGGATGATCGTAAACAATTAAACGAAATTTTCCGAATTACTAGAGAAGGTCATTTCTGTTATATATCGAGAGTATGACGACTTTTATTGATCCTATTTATAACTGTGTATTTTACGGCAGTTAATGAATACGTATTCTGATAGCCCGATAAAAATGGATTTATGTACCTTAATTTATTATTATACATAAGGGAATATTTATTTTTATGCTATTTTAATGGAAATGGCACTGAAGCATTTCATTCGGCAATTATTGTTTCAGCTTAGTTATCCAGATGAATTGCGGAATAAAAACAATGTAATGATTATTTTTTTTTACATTTTTATGTAATTTCTTTAAAAACTAGACAGTCAAGCGGGCAGCTGCATAAAAGATTTACCATAAAACGAAAAATCTACATCAAGATTTTAAATGAGTACAGCTAGTGTCAATTCATAAAAATATTTTATATTTTTAATCAGACGTCTCATGACTTAAATACATTTTTACTTAAATCAATCACATTGTAAATCAGAAAAAAATATTTTTAAGACCTGCTTTTATTGCTTTTCAATCACTTGATTTTCTGCTCACTAACAGAAGGATTCAGTTTAAATGTTAAATATCTTACGATTTCCAGAATGGCAACACGCTGGTGCAATGAAAACATATTGCTTGACTAGCCGAAATTGTAGGTTGAAAGCGAATGTTAAATATGTTGCATTTTGCTGAATGGCAACAGTGTGGCTCGCTGGAGATAAAAATGTTTTATTTCGAAAGATGTTGCCACTTCTTGCTTTCAAATCGCTGAGTGTCTTGGAAAAAAATCGTTAAATTCGTGCAAAATATAAAGTAAATCAGACACAAATCCAAATTCAAAATTCCGACTTCGAGATGGTCATGTTCGGATGAAGGACTGCATGTATTTAAAATTTGGTAGCTGTAGGTGCCGTCGTTTTTCTATAGTGTGGGGAATACTACAGATCCTTTAATATTTAATTTTTTAATAACACATTGTGATAATATTTGGTGGCAACACAGCGGAAAGCGATTCGGACTCAAAAGTGGTACGGAAGAAGAATAAGTTTCGAGTCTAATAATATGAAACTTATAAGCACAACTTTCTAGGATATATATATATATATATATATTGTTAAGGAATGCCCAGCCGCTTTAACTTTCTAAAGCCGGCGGTACAACTGTTGTACCGCAAAATTTACTTGCTTTCAAGACGGCTATGGTACAGCTGTCGTACCAAGCTTTCTGTTCCCCATTTAGAGTAACTGCCTTTCTTAAGAATCTCTGGGGGGTCCAGTTCCCTGGTCAGAGCAGCTGCTGGCTATGCATTGTTTAACGTTTATTATCTGGTTGGCGACATTTTGGCGAAGACCGTACGTTTCGTCTCCCGCCAATGTACTTGAAAATAAACAGATGATATCTCTCTTTCAAACATTAGAGCTTTTTCTCGTGATTTCTGTGTAGCTCGCGCTCTTATTCAGTTTTTATAATGGCACCTCGTTTCAAAGGTCTCAATCAGGACGAAATTAATAACTTGCTAAGAGATTTAGAAGAGGAAACTTTTGCTGATACAGATTCGGAATGTTCAGATACAGAAGAAGTATGTTTTAATCAATCTTTTAATGAAGATAGAGTTGCCGATGATTTCAAAAGCAACGCTAGTAATTTATTTGAATGGAGACAGCCAACTGAGCATGACAAAGCTAACTTATTGACCTTTACTGTTAAACCTGGTATAAAGAGTGAATTTTCGGAAACTCATCTTGCTGTTGATTTTTTTAAATTATACTTTTCAGATGAATTGTTTAAAATGTTAACCAGAGAAACTAATCGTTATGCTTCTCAAATCTTATAGTTGCGGCCAGATATAAGCGGAAAACGAAAGCACGAAAGCGACTGGACGCCAGTTACATCAGATGAGCTTCAGAAATTTCTTGGATTAGTCTTACTCATGGGACATGTTGAAAAGGACAGCATTCGAGATTATTGGTCCACGGATGATTTAACCGACACACCAATTTTTCGTAAGATAATGTCAAGAGACAGATTTTTAATGATTTTAAAATTTTTGCATTTTGAAAACAATAAAGAAAAACCGGATAAAATTATGAATTATGACAGACTGTGGAAAATTCGAAACGTTTTTGATCATTTAAAAACAGCTTATAAACAAGTTTATAGTCCCGCAGAAGAACTCGCGATAGACGAAATCATTGTCAAATTTAAAGGGCGAGTAATATTTCGACAGTATATCCCAAAGAAACGTAAGCAGTGGGGTATAAAATTATACAAGATCGCTGATAAAGAAGGTTACACTTACGATATGGAAGTTTACCTTGGGAAAGATAAATCTAAGGATCCCAATTTCTCAGCGTCTTATAATGTAGTTAAAGAAATGAGTGGCACTATCAGAGACAAAGGCCATAAATTATTTATGGACAATTTCTTTTCCTCGCCAGAACTTTTCGTTTATTTATTAAATGAAAATAAAATAAATTCATGTAGAACTATTCGTCAGAATAGGAAGCATTTCCCAAAAGATGTAAGCAGAGGAAAATTGAATAGAGGAGAAACCACTGTGCGTTTCACAAATGGGATGACAGCTCTACGCTGGAAAGATAAGCGTGACGTTTTCATGCTGTCAAATATGCACAATCCAATGGTTATAGCCGATGATCAGACAAAACCTGATATCATAACATGTTACAACAAAAATATGGGCTATGTTGATTTAAGCGATCGCATGGCCAATAGTTATACTTTTGGCAGAAGAACTTTGAAGTGGACGAAGAAACTATTTTTTCATCTACTTGACTTAACGGTGCTAAACGCGTACATTCTGAGTAAAATAAGCAATATCGAAAAGAATCACAAAGTTTTTCGAATGAATTTGATTAGAGAACTGATTCATTATTCCGATCTTCAAGCTCCTACGCTGTCTCCATCAAGTCGAAAAAAACAATGCAAGTATCTATGCTCCCATTTCCCTTTTGATACAAAGAAAAGACGAAGATGTGCTGTTTGTTCTGCAAAAGGTTTACAGCGGAGATCAACTGTCATATGTAAAGCATGTGATGTAGCACTCTGCATAAACTGTTTTGAAGCTTATCACACGTCATTTCAGAAAAGCAGTTAAAAAAATAGCAATAGTTAATTAAATGAAAGCAACCTTCCTATAATAGCAAAAACAAAACAAAAAATTACTAATCTTACATCAGAAAACAAAATCAGAATTTAATAGGGCATGTCTCTATTAAAGGCCTTTTTATAAGGGCCAAAAATTAAACAAAAAGAAACTACACTCAGATCATCACGACGAACATAACTTTGACTATACAGGGTGTTTATAAAGTCCCGGACTCATTATGATGTTTAATAACTCCTAAAATAATAAAGAGAGATTAAAATTAATAACATAAATGGTTCGATAGACTCAAAAAGTTTCATGACGCTTGTCAATGAACTTCCACGTGTGCCCCCCTTCGTCGCACGGAGAATATCAAGTCGATATTCAATTGACTTAACATTGGAAATGAAGTCGGACCTCCATGGCGCAAAAATTTAGATACGAGAAAATCGCTTTGTAGGCCCCTAAATGCGAGGTTCTGTGAATGCGGTTTGAAATTCCGCCGAGCCGTTCCCGAGATATTGGAATCTTCTCCATGTCTCCCATTATTCGTCATTAGTATAGACTCGAATACATACACATTGAATGTAGGGTCAGACCCCCCCCCAGGTCGAAAAAATTGACATAGAACGAAATCGCTTTGTAGGCCAATTCCATAACATTGCGATAGTTTAAGAGAGAAAAATGCAATTAATAAGCAGACGATATTTAGAAAAGTACAGACATTTAGACTGGAAAATGAAATTATCTGAAATTAACCATACGCGCAGACGATAGTTACAAAAGTCGGTATTCAAACCTGAAAAGGAAAATATATAAGTTATTCCATCAATAAATGCCATAAGTTTGTTTATATCTTCGTTATTTTATGAGTTATTAAACATCAAAATGGGTCCGGGACTTTATAAACATCCTGTATATTGAATCACTGAATTTTCTTGTGTAAACAACTCGGTTTAGATACCGGTGAATGAGCTATCTGAATAGTCCTTTTCGTAGTTTTCCCCGTTAAAAACATGAATGTGAGCAAGTTCTTCTGTCAGAGTTCTTCACGAAACATCATTCTTCAGAAAATAGTACTATTATGCTTAATTAAATAATCCGTCTGACGTTTAAGCTTCTTCCCTTAAGTCAATAAATATGGGATTTAGTTACATCGCTGCACTCAGCTGTTATGTAGATAAGACTATTTACGATTTCGTTTGGTAACAGATAGTTCAATATAGGTTCAATACAAGCGAATAAACAGGCTTCATAGGCTTTGCCCCCCCCTGTGTAACATGATTATAAAACGCTTTCTCTCCAAATGTCCTAATCTAAGGCTTAGGTCACATTAATTAATCCAGAAAAGCAACTCGGCTATATCTCTATGGGTAGAGATGTGATCATGGGAGACTTCTAAGGGAAACTGTCTCGTATTCAAATTATACATTAAGAAAGCCCATGTGGAACTACTAATGATTTGACCGCTCCTTCACCTAGTGGATTCCTCCACGAAGGCATCCTTATTTTCAGGCAACTTATAAAGTATTTTCTCCCTCCTTTCGGCATGCTTTCATGGTGTAACGGTAAGCAGACTTGGCGCGTATTTCGAGTGATCCAGATTCTAGTGCCGGAGAAAGCACTGCTCATTTTTTCTTGTCTTCTGCTTCAAAAAATAACCTAGTGACTCTACAGTGGCGCACGAACTAAAGGGTGGTGAATGATGATTCTTCAGCACCACGATTTGGCGATTGGGTTCCCTAATCCCCTGTCGCCCTTTAAAAGGGGGAGTATATCAGGTATTTTCTCCCTCCTTCCAGCATGGCTTCGCGATGTAATGGTCAGCACACTCGGCGCGCATTTCGAGAGGTTCGGGTTCGAGTTCCGAGGAAGGCATTCTTCATTTTTCCAGCATCAAAATAACCTAATGACTCTAAAAATTAATCTTAGCTTGCTTTGTCAAAATCGAGTAAGCAATAAGCATTTCTTCGTTATAATAAACCCCATAAATAAATAAAAATGTTTTTCACATTCACTGCCAGATGCATATATTTTTATGTTATGTTTCAAATTTCAGAGATCTTGTGCTCTGTTCGAGATTTAATGTTTCTAAAGCTCCTTTTACAAAGTAGGCAAAACTACTTTTTTAGGGCCTGTTTTACACTTGAGGCTTAAATCTACTAAGATGTTACTTTGGCCTTTCTTGCTGCCGAGATAGATCATAAAACTGTAAAGCAGTGTTAACTGCGTTCAAACTTCAACTATTATGCATGCAATTTTCTCTCATTTATCCTTTTGTGATTTTCATTCATTGTTAAGTAAATAAAATGGAAAAATCCATATGTAACAAGCCTGTTCTCCGAGATTTGATTGACCTGATTTGATTCGTTCACTGGATTACACAAAAGCACTCGACAGCTATCTGTATAAGAGGAGGGATGCCTTCATCGAGGACTTGCTGAGTAAAGCTGGCTTATAGCGACGTTACAACAAAAACCATGAAAAGCCAACCTGTTCGCTGTGATTCGAACCCGAGAAAACTACCAGTGTTCAGCCAATTTAGCGCTTGCCGCTGGTAGGCCCGTAAAAAATAGATTAAGAAAAATTATTGAAATAACCGATTTAATTTGCTAACCTATGTTTATCACTTGGCAGTACGTAAATTAGACATTTTAGGTGATTGTTTGTGAATAAACTGTATTGTAGTTTTCTCCAATGTTTCATATTACGGTTTTACATGGAATTTTCAATGTTTCATTTTACAGTTTCACATGGAATTACAACACTTTGAAGTTATTTCTCATGCATTTATTTTGCTCCGTTCATCATTCTTATTCTTCGCACATTAACAAAAAGATACACAAGAGGATACTTTATGAAAAATTTGTCAAAAACAATTTTCTTAATTTTGCTTTGAAAATATTCCTGGGTAATTGTTTTGATCACTGAAAGAAATTTAAAAAACATATCTCCTACACTGTAAGTGTCAACACCCTTTTGAAAGTATGAAAAATTAATCTTTTTTAAATAAATTAGAAAATTTGTTATGTAGAACATATGTATATCCATTTCATTTAAAATCAAGGAAAAATCAAACTTTGGATATAACGATGGTTTTGAAAGAAATCCGCCTATGAAAGAAAATTGACTTAGAATTCTTTATAAACATTTAAAACTGTTCTGAAAAGTACTTTTGATAAATTTATATTTTCTAAAATTTTAAATCGTACCTTAAAATTCTATTCAACAAATATTAAAAAGACGCCTAAAAGTTCTCTCTCTCTCTCTTTCAACGGATACCACGAAAATGCAAAGATTTAAGAAATTATCTCATCAGACTTCACTTCACACTGCAGATATAAAATGGATTGCTTATACGGGTATTCGGAGAATTTTTTCCCTATTAACGTAAACAAAATCCAGTTTTATAAAGAAATTCTGTCTACAGATATACCTACCTCCTCTGCCCGATAGTCCAAAGTAATATTTGTTAAAGTTAAATAATCAAACACAACTAATATATTTCTGATTTTCTTTTTTATATTACAATAACGGAATTATTAAAAAAAAACACCAGTTTTAAAGCTTTATTATTGCTATAAGTTGATCTCAAAATATAATAGTAATGAATTATATTCTAATCATCTAATAGTAATTAATTTTATTAATGAATTCATCATTATTATTTCATTACATTATTCATTACTGTTATTTTATCAATGAAAATAAATTATCAAATATTGCATTCCGACCTGCAGGCATATAAAGCTAGTTCAAGTTTGTTATATTTTGTCATGTTCTGTGTTTTCTTTTTTTAATTTCTATTAACTAGAACAAATTAACTAGAACAAAGATTTCAAAAGAGAAAGAACAATTTCTATTAACTAGAACAAAGACAAAAAATTCACAAATTATTACCGAGATTGATCCGAAATTGTAAAATATTTTATACATTATAAACATTTTATACATTTTGCTCTTAATAAATAAATGTAGTTTAGTTTAAATTAAATCAAAATAAATCTCGAAAAAGTCGCAAATATAGTAACCTATTCTAGACTATTGTCCAGCGTGCGACAAACATGTAAATTTTACTGCATCTATGGGAGGGACAAATGGCCACCCTAACGACTTTTCTCATTAGGGAAGAGTAAAGGAGGGGGAAAAACTGTTTTGGATCGCGCCGTCCTAAAGGTTATATTATGAGAATTTTAGCCCGGTTTTAGAAGGTTAAGATAGCTTCTCCGCAAACCGTGTTTAGGATTGCCAATGGCAAAGAAAGGCAGGATTGCCAGATTTGGAGCGAAATCGTCCATTGCAACAAAATTGGTGATATGTCATATGCAGATGGAGAACTTTCTAGAACGTATGCTTACTGCTTTGGCCCAGAATGTTCTCAAAAGTTATATGAATTCTCCCTGTACACGGAGGAGCAATTTTTATCGTCGAGTGTATCTTGAGTGTATCATCAATGCATTGCGAGACTGTGTCGTCAAGTGAATCGCCAATTTTTTGCCAAGGGTATCTTGTGTGCGTTGAGCTCCAAGAGCGATTGACCGACTCGGGAGTTGTCCTTTAGTGTTTTCACATGAAACTATCTTCATCGTTATAGCCTGACAGCCTGAAGGCTGTGTTGCTAATTGTTTCAGCGTGTTTGTCGTAGTTTTTCGACGACTGTAAACGTGTTTTTGAAACTCTCCTAAGTAGTATTGTCTAATAAATTGTGTTTTGATTCTTCACCAAGTGTTATCGTCAATCTCACCACATCCACGAACCCCAAGAACGCAAAAATGTACAATGAGATCGTTAAGTACTAAGGAAAAAATCTGAATATAGAACATCAAACTTCGTTTCTAATTATAAATATCTGTAAAATATTATTATGAAAATGTAATTAAGCATTTTATTGGATTCATAAGCTGGCAGGGTAATCAACTTAAACAGAAATTTTTGAATCATTAATGATTTATTCTATTTCTATTGTCTAGAATTGGTTTACTTTTAAAATATTAATATATTGAGATTAAAAAGTTGAAATAAGCATGAAAAAACATAAATTTTCTACTTTTCTGAGACTAAATTTTGCTTGTTATATTTTCTCAAATTAGATTCGATGAAGCAGTTAAAAATAAAATTTATTTGCATCTACTTTCATTTATCGGTATTCCAAACATGACATAATTAATTAAAGTGAATAACAAAGCTTACTATAAAATTCGTTAATTATATCTCACAGCGGGAAACATTCCAAAAGATAAATCTCTTCGGACAAATATGGAGCTTAGATTAAGAGTATATGTTTTACGATTTCATTTTTAGTCCAAAGGAATGTTAGCCCAGAAGAGCTATTAGTCTCTAAACGGAATTTTGCATAGAATCGCTTTAAATATCCGAATTACTTTTCAAATTGTTGCCACCAAATATTGTCGCCCTATATTATATTTAAAAAAATAAATAATGAAGAATTTGCATGAATGGATGTATGTTTCTCACATTGTGAAAAAATGACGGTTCCCACAAAAACGAAATTTTGAATAATGTAATCCTCGAGCTAAACATGGACACCTGGAAGCACGAATTTTGAATTTCGAATTTTTTTTTTATATATTTCCTATTTTGTAAAACTTAAACGAATTTTTTAATAATAAACTCAACCATTTCAAAGCGAGCAATGACCTCATTGTAAGGAAAAAAAACATTTTTATCTCCAGCGAGCCAGACTGTTTCTAAAGCTACGTTGTTTCTAAATATTTTGTCATGTAGCAGTTAAATTGAATTTTATGTGGTTTAAGGACGAAGAACATGATATTTAATAAATAAAGGTAACACAGAAAACGTTAAAAAATGCCCATTTGGGCATGATATAAAATCTCGAAGATTTTAGACTTTTGTTAATTTTTATTTCATTTCTAAAAGTTTGCTTCTTACATTAATAATTCTCAAGTTTTCTGTCTACCATATCCTAAACTAATATTGCAAAATGCATCCATTATGTGATAAAAAATCCTTTATAATGAATAAAAGTTGCAAATACGTATTTAATTCAAAAAGGAGGTACTTTCTAAGGACACGATGGACTATATGGGAATATTAAAATTATGTAATATTCACGTACTATATATAAGGTCGGGGTATTATACTTTATACCGAAATTTGTGATAATGCAGTGAGAATTATCTTTTGCATCAGATATGGTATAAAATAAAAATTGAAGAATATTTATGCTGGGACTATAAAGAACTTTTCATGACTTTGACGAGCGTGCATAACGCACTTAACATATGCCGTTTATACAAACTAAACTTCCTTTCATATAAATATCTGTACATAAATCACATAAGTGTAGAGGAAACTTTCTCACAAACAAACTAAATGACTGTTTATTCCATGACTTAAAGAGTTCCCAAGAAACTTAGGAAATGTACAGTGGAAGCTTCATTCATTATTAGCGTAAGTAAACAACACGTTCACTAATTTGTAAAATTTCCTTATGATATTTACATGCCTCTCAACTTCAGTGGCAGAGGTGTAAATTTTCCTTTGTGACTTAATTCGCCGTCACGTACGTGATGCTGTTGGCTTTGAATATATTATGTTTAAGAGTAGCATGAGTTATGAAGATAGGTGATTTTCAAGTACTAACTCGCAGTCACTTATAAATCTTCTATAAACACTTTGCTTAATTGGCAGTTGAGTCGAAAAGAAAATAATACAGCAAATAATTTGGAAAAGTATTATATAAAGGATTATAAATAATAATAAACAAAACAAGAGTTGTGGTTATTATTTCTGAATTGCGAATTTGATTTGCTAAAGATTTCTAATATAACGTCTTAAAAAACGTAGTTGTTTAAGATATTATATTTTTAGGAATGTTATATAGTTATATGCTTCCAAAATGTAGGTAATAAAAAATTAACATGCTTTCAAATACTATGGGTTAAGGTCTTAGACAGATTCATTTTTTCCCGTTTTGGGATGAAAGCTATTATGAAGTTTCTAGTTACATTTTTAATTAGCATTATTATTCTATTTTACGAATTTTTATGCTGATGCTATAATCTTAGGCTAAGGATTTTTTAGATAAATATATTCCTAATTTTAGCGTTTTCTTTTTAGAGAGATAGGTTCCTGTTTTACATTTCCAGTCTAAAATGTTTTCTTATACAAAGGAAGGAATACATTAATATAAATTTTGTTATATTTCAATTTCTCTGTCTGCAAAGAATTGGAGTAGAATGAATAAAGGGCTGAAAAACGGGAATTGCAATTGTAACCAAACTTTCCACTTGCTGTTTTGTTATTAAATTTTAGCTTCTGCTGGAATGAGATATTTTATTTTTTTTCCAAAAACTGTAAGCGGGAAAAGAGAATGTCTGTATTTTTGAATTTTGTATATGTTACTTTGTTTAGATTCATAGTATTTAGCTTAGAAGCCTACACAATCTATCAGCCATTTCTAAGTTTCCCTTTTTTACTTGCTTGCATGAAGTAAAGGAAGTATTGTAATCTAGAAAAATTTTGGGAATCATGTTTCAACTAAAATATTCAATTTAACCTTTCTCGAATCAATTTGAAAAAAGGGTGTTGCGTGACATCTGTACGTACAGACAAAAAAAAGGACTGTTTTCCCAAAACGGATTGTAGAATGAATTTAAAATGGATTGAGAAGGCACTTGTTTGTGATGTCTACGTACGTATGTATTTATCTCGCATAACTCAAAAACGAGAAGCCTGTATATGTGACTGTTATAAAATGTAGCTGCTCAACTCCCTTTTCGGTTTCAATCGGCGGCACCAAAAGTGTATATATATATATATATATATATCCACTCTCTCTGTATATATGTATACACCCACTCTGTTACCCAGCTTGGTAAGGTCAGTTTTTTTTATTCTTATATGTTGGTTAATTGTGCATTTTTTGCTTCAAAAGTGATTGAATTCTGTTATTCTTATGTTCCGGTTAAGGTTTTTATGCCTTTAGTTAATCTGCATGCAATAGTTGTATAATTATCAAATATTTAAATGTTGTTTAAGTGCTCTTAAATCTAACGAAGCCGGAATTTGTTTAACATTCGGAATTGTTCTGCATTTGTTTTGAAACTCTTAGTGGAATAGTGGATTAAGTCCGTTTCTGCACCAGCTTTTTGCCGAGTGGGACCAAAAGTAAATTTTCAGCTTTGTGCGCCGAAAGATATGACTTCCTATACGTTGGCGGAATTGCTTGTTTTCGAGTAGAAGCTCTAATTTTAATTGTAAAAATTGTTATTTTTAACTCTGTTTTGTTTTTTTAACTTTTTCAGTATTTTACAGCTTTTAATAAAGATGTTTTGAGTTTTTATGTATTTCTGCCTTCCTGCGAATTGAGAACTGAATTGATTGAATGAGAAATATATCTCTAATGAAATTAGGGGAAATAAGTTTAAATTAAATGGAACAAAAAGCATGTATACATACAATAGGCAGTACAAGGAAGTCACGTGATGCCCACATGAGATTTTTTTTACTTCTTTTTTTATCTCGTTATGACAGTTTATAGGTACTCACTAATGAGAATTTAATTTAGATCTATTCTTGTTTGTCTAAATCTGTAAAATTGTAAATTTGTTCTAATATTACTAACAGAATTTTCGTGGCTTGAAACAAATATTAATTGTACATCTTTCGTTAGTCATAAACGTGGTAACCATGAGGCGATCAAGAACGCCGAGATATTTTTTTTTTGGAAGGTTTAAACGAATAAGATGAATATCAGTATTTTTGAACTCTGTAATCATTCCTTTGCTCAGATTTATGCTGTTCATAATGAAGCTGATCTACTTGCTTCTTGGAAATGTGAAAATACGGGGTATCTATTTCGATTTCAAAATCAATAGATTGAATTATGTAACAGATGACATTTTGGTTTCATTAAACTGCGATCTAAAATGTTTACCAGTACTTAATTTACAGCGAATCCCAATTGATGTTTAAAATTTAAATTTACAGCTATCAACAACAGAAGAAAACCTTTATAAGGTATTCCTCCCACTTTCTTCACATGCCTTCGTGGTGTAGTGGTCAGCACGCTCGACGCGTAACCCAGAGGTCCGTGGTTCGATTCCCGGCGAAGGCGTTGCGCATTTTTCAATCTCTGTTGTTTTCAAAAAATATAATGTCCACACTGGCGCCCGAACTAAAGGGTGGTGGATGATGATTCTCCGCCACCGCGATTTGGCGATTGGGGTCCCTAATCCCCAGTCGTCCTTTAAAAGGGGAAGTATATAAGGTATTTCTCCAGCTTTCTTCGTATGCCTTCGTGGTGTAGTGGTCAGCACGCTCGACACGCAACTGAGAGGTCCGTGGTTCGATCCCCGGCGAAGGCGTTAGTGATTTTTCATGTCTCCTGCTTTGGAAGTGCCTAATGTCTCTACCATTTATATAATGTTTAAATTTTCTTAAAAGCAAATGTCGCAACGAAATAAACTTTTAGAACAAAAGATTTTTGATTCGGTTCGATAATATAGAAGACTGATAAATGAATAAAAATGCAAGAAAAAAGATACGATGGACTAGATTAAATAAACCTAAAAGATTTCTTAGCAGAACGAGCTTTGCATGTTATGGCGCAATACTCTTTATACATCTCACGGTTGTTTTGAGTATTTTTAACCTGTATTCATCTCATGAATGAATTTCTTAGGTAGGTTGATTGCTTATTCAATTACATCAAATCGTGCAATGGCTTTGTGGCTAAGAAAAGATATGCCTTTATGGAATATTTCTCAAGGGAAACTGGCTCATATTCACATTCTAAGGGTAAAAGAATGGCTTAGCAAGAATATTTAATTAAGAAATGCAAAGCTTACGGAAAGTATACAAAATTCCTTTCTTTACCACTGCTGAAAAATTCATAAAAATTTTATTTTCCCTTTCTTCTGCAAATTTATAAAGTAAAATGTTTCGTATAAATTTCCAAAGAATAGCAGTCGAATGAAATAATCTGAAACTAGTAATATTATTTTTCCGAGTTTCTTTCAAAATGTCATTGAATTGCTATCATTAAAGACTTTCGTTTGGGATATATATAACCTTGATCGAATAACGTTCCTTTTAATGATCTAATTAATTTTTATATAACTTCTTCTCTTTAATTAACTAGTGTTTTAATTTCAATACCCAAACAATTAAAATGTAAGTGATTTTTAAAAGTATTTAATAATTGTTTAGTTTTCTTTTATGTGTCAAAAATAAATCGCAGACACTGCATTTGTATAAATATAGGAGAGTGTCTGTATAACTGTCTTTCATAAAAGTCTACAATTTTTTTGGATCTTGATGAAATTTGGCACAGTTGGCATATTCAAAGAAAGAGGAATGTCACTATCTAACTGAGACTTTTAAACCCCCTCCACGGGGAGTGTAATGGCAAACCTCACATTGAGTTGATCAATGTTTACGAATTTCGCTTACTGCGCATGCTCAATATTGTACCTTTGGCGTGGGAGAATAGTACTGGAGAATAAAAATAAACAACCCTACACAAGCCTGTTCGTCATGTAGGCCTCAGCGACTCTTTACGATTGCAATACTATGGACGCTTTTTTGTGCTTATTGCACTTGCTTCTGCTTCATTTCATTTTGGTTTATTTTGTTCATAAACCTTACATTTAATATCAGTTATTTTTAATAATTTCTTTGGCTTTAATTTCAATAATTTAAACTAGATATATTCCTCAAGTTGTTAAAGTATTTATGAATGGAACGTATGGTAAATAATCGATTGCTTTTATTCCTCAGAAGTGCAATCACTAAGCAACATCATGTAATGTTTCCTGTTTTGTAATCCTTCTTAAACGAAAATTTGGGGAGTTTACGATTGATATTTACACCTAAGAAATGAAGAAACGTACAACCTAACAAGTTTCAAAACCCCGAGCTGTTTACGTAAAGAACATCAATCATATACCATACTTATCTTCTTTTAAAATGACGCCAAAGTCGTAATTGCGCCAAATTCTCTTCTGGGCATGCGCAGAGTGCGTAATTCGTTTAACATTGTTCAACTGAATGTGCGGTCTGCCATTACGCCCACGGGGACCGCACACTTTATATGCATATATTTAAGCTACTTTAAGAAAGTTTTGATTAAAATTTCAGGTATATGAAAGCTTCGGGTTGTTACACTGCCACGCGTAATATATAAATGTTTCAAATTTAATCAGAAAACTACGGCAGTATGAAAGAAGAACTTTCCCACTCAGCAGAATCTAACAAATTTGTCTTTTTAATTTAATAAAAGAACTCAATGATTTAAAAGAAAAATATTACCATTGCCCAGATTAAAATATTTTTATATTTGTTATTACTCAGCAAAGCTTAAAATATTTAATTTTTCTATCACATTTATTCACTTATTAATTAACAAACTAAAGCAATAAATTTATATTTATATTTAAAAGCAATAAATTTACATTTATTTCAGTAATTATTAATTACTAGTTTAAAGCATGAACTTGCATTAGCTAGGTTCATTAAAATCATCTCTCTCTCTTTATATATATATTATAGAAAAAGTAGTCGAATTTTCTATTCGTTGTGGAGAGAAAAAACTATAAAAACATATATATATATATAGATATATATATATATCTATATATATATATAATGTATAAATAATGAAGAGTTTCCGGTCTTGTTTGCGTTTGTGTAATTTATACATATCTACAGTTTTATTCCGATCAAATGTTGCACTCTTGACCTTCTAAACAAGAGGTCACTGTTTACCTAAGATATCGAAAAATCAATCTACGGGGTCTACATTCCCTGCATTTATATTAGAAAGCTGCACTCACGACACCCATCTTGCGTACATTTTACACATCTTATGCTCACAACGCCATTGTTGCGTTCCCGGTATCTATGGAAGTCATACATGCTAAGTAAGTAATTTTTGCAAATTTTATTTCGTAGTAATGAAGAGAGTACAATTAATTATTTATTGAAAAGTGGGATTGGAATTAAAGCTGAATTGAAGAGCTGGATTAATTGGTTTGAGTAACTAATACAGAACTACAGAACCAATAAACCTAAGAAAGATTTAGAACTTTATAAGGTATTTATCCCGCCTTCTTAGCAGGCCTTCGTGGTGTAGTGGTCAGCACGTTCGGCGCTTATTCGAGAGGTCCGTGGTTCGAGTCCATGCGAGGCCATTTGTATTTTTTTTTATTTTCCTGCTTAAAAAAATTCTAAATAACTCTACAGTGGCGCTCGAACTAAAAAGTGGTGGATGATGATTCTCCACCTCCAAGATTTGGCAATTGGATCCCCTAATCTCCAGTCGCCCTTAAAAGGAGGGGTGTATAAGGCATTTCTCCTGCCGTCGTGCTGTAGTGGTCAGCACGCTTGGCCCGTATTCGAGAAGTTAGAGGTTCGAGTCCCGGCGAGGGCATTCCTCATTTTTCACGACTCTTGCTTTCGAAAAATACCTAACGTCTCTACGACTTTAATCCAGCAATTAATTTTTTTTTTCAGTTCTGACAAATATCCAACAAGTTGATAAAAGGTTTTCTATGTCGATAAATGAACTGCAACAATGTATAGAGAAATGACGAAACGTTTTGATTTTAAATTTTGAAGATTTCTAAAATAATCTTATTTGGTAATCCCATCACTGTTCTGTTTCGAAGCAAATTGAGGTATGCATCATTCAGCTTGAATTTGCAGCAGATGGCAATTGGGTTTAAGTACACGGAATAGTCTCTTGTCCAATTAATTTTCCTCTATCGTAATAGCATCATTTAAAGAAAGAGAATTCCTCCTATTAAGACTTATAACAGAAGATAGATATAAATTCTCTCTTAATTAGCTGTGCTTAATGTAAGCACATATTAATGCAGATATCCTTCCTTCTAATTAAGGAAACTACAGATGCAACTTTTATTAACATGAATTCCTTTCTTATTGAAGAAAATTACTCAAGAATATCAGGAACTGCCGATCGGTATTAAAACACCTCGAGTCCGATTTAGAAGCAAATCCTTTTTTAGATTTAAAGCAGACATCAAAAGTACGCCTTGTTAATTGAAATATGTATTCATTAGATTCCCGTTTTAAACCGACGAATCAGAGTAGATCTTCCTTTGTGCTCAATCGGAAATTTATTCAAATTACGTAGTACTTCTTCCTTTCCACTAATTAGAGTAGCAATTATGTAACGATAGTTTAACGCATATGTTATTCGAATTGCACTTCATTTGTAGTTTAACATTTGCCAAAAATTGAATTTTTAATTATGAAGATTCCATTAAAAGTATTTTTTAAAGTCCACTGAAAGAAATTACATATAAATGCTAATTGAAAAATTACAATTTTTGGAACTGATTGAAAAGTTTCAATGAAAGCTTTTTGTCCATACAAAGGGAAATAATATTCCTCTGTCAATATTCCTTTTACATGCCCAGTAATTTGTACCATATTTTTAACTAATAGCGTAATTATTTAACATATATACACTCACGTTTGTGAAAATTGCAACACCAAGAAGGAATCGTCATAATTGAATGCAATTTAATACACAGTTGAGTGGTAGTGGTACAAATAAATGATTAAATGTTCAAAGCAAACAAACAAGAACAAGAGATCAGAATCAGTATTTTGTGTGGCCACCACGCGCCGCAATAAGTGCTGCTACACGACGTGGCATGGAGTCAAACAAAGTTTGAATGTCTGACTGAGGAAGAGCATTCCATATCGTTTGTACGCGTACCCAAAGTTCGTCTGCAGACGCAACAGGACGAGGATCACGAGCAAGACGCCGACCAATGACATCCCACACATGTTCAATTGGCGACATATCCGGGGAACACGCAGGCCAAGGAAGAAGCTGTACCTGCTGCGCTGCAAAGAAGGATTTAACAATCCGAGCAGTATGAGGGCGGGCATTGTCCTGTTGAAATACAGCGCCTGGCAAGCTTTGAAGGAAGGGAACAGCTTCGGGCTGTAGAACTTCACGGATATACCGGTTGCTGTTCAGATTGCCCACAATTCGTAGCAATTGAGATCGTCTATGATATGCTATGGCGCCCCAGACCATAACTCCGGGTGTTCGTCCACTGTGGCGTTCGATAATGCACTCCGGAAGGTGGCGTTCACCGGCATAGCGTCTGACACGAATGCGGCCATCATGGTACCACAAATTAAAGCGGGATTCGTCAGAAAACACGACATGCTGCCAATCAGCACGCCAGTCTCTATGCTGATTGGCCCATTGTAGCCGCAGGCGGCGATGGTCGTGCGTTAGGGGGATCCTGTATAAAGGAGTCCGTGCGCGCAGTCCACACTGCAGCAGACGTCTACGAATTGATGAAGCACACAATGAAACACCTGTAGCTATTGACCACAGTGCTGCCAATTGTCTAGAGGAAGCTGTACGGTCCGTCCGCGCCATGCGGACCAGGTGTCTATCATCGCGAGCTGACGTCACATTTCGGGGTCCACTCCCGGATTTCCGAGTTGTCCGACACTCGTCCGTCCACTGCTTCCAAACGCGCATCACTGTGCTGCTGTTACGCTGCACACGAGAGGCTACTGCACGATACGACAATCCAGCTTCACGAAGGCCGATGATTCTCCCTCGTTCAAACTCTGTAAGTTGTTCAAATCTCGCTCTCTTTCGTCGACGAGGCATAAGTACAGATTGAGTTAACGTTTACCACTAGCAGATAACCACCGATAACCATACACGCCTCGCTACAGCCGTCTATTTATTCGAATCCATCAGCCGTTCAGAGGGCGCTGCTCAGCATACGCATGCGCTACGGATTTGCAATTCTAATCATTTGCATATCATGCGCTACTTTGCATTTCCTGAAAATTTCAGCTCACTCGCGTAAGTCCTTCATGGTGTTGCAATTTTCACAAACGTGAGTGTATATATATATATATATTTGTAGACGCTCAACAAATTATTTACAAAGAATTACCAGGCTGCTTATTTCGTCTGTAAGGCAAACATGAAAACAATTACTTAATTCCTTATATAGAAGTCGAAATAACTAGAAAAAAAATCCGATGTGCACACCACATGACTTCCTTGTATGGAATATTAAAATATTCGCCTTTTGCATTTCATTTAAACTTATTGGTTTGAATTAAACCTACTTCATCGATAGCGCATAAACCACAATATAATAAATGCACTTTAAAAAACGCTACATTTGTTTACCATAGCAATACTCTGACGCTAGGTTCACTTAACAGCGTTACATCTCATTCATTTTATAACTCAGAACGCACAAAACTTATGTGTATCAACTGAAGAATTATCTGATCGTTGCCGCATGTTCTATTCAAATACTATAATAAATTTAAAACGATATACAAAAGAAATTAAACAAACAAGAAAAAAAAAAAAGAAACAGATTTTCACAGACGATCGAATATTTCTCTTTAAATCAGTTCTCACTTCGCAACAAGGCAAAAATACATAAAAACTCAAAATATCTATATTAAAAATTACGAAGTAAAAAGCTTATTTCCTTGAATAAATTCCAGAATTGATTTAGCATGATTTAATTCCCAATAATAACAGAAGTCGTTGTCTTTGTTGTCCGAAGCTTAGTTTATCTAGATTAGCAACAAATCCACTATTCTTTTAAGTTTCAAATGTAAACAAATATGGCTGCCATGACAAACACGCTTAGGCTTAGCCGCACTTAAACAACTTTTAAATTGTTGATAATTCTACAACTATAACATGCAGGTTAGATAAAGGCATAAAAACCTTTCCCGGAAGATATGAACAACATAATTCAACCATTTTTAAAGCAAAATATGCAGAATTTACCAACATATAAGAATAAAAAGTATGAGCTCACTGAGCCGAGTAACGGAGTGGTTATGTATACATATTTATTTGTATACTTTTGGTGCGGCCGATTACAACCAAAATAGGAGCTGCACATCTACATGTTATAGCAGCATGTTATCCTATACACAAAATATCTACATGTTATCCTATATACAATATTTCAACATTCTGAGGCTGCTCCTTTTTGTGTTATGCGAGATACATGCATACATACAGACGAAATTCGCATACGAAACTTCGTAACCTCAATATGCTGGCTGACCGTGCAGGAAAGCAATACTTACAAAGCAGTCATAAAGAGAACGGAAAGCTCCGCAAAGCAACATCCACGCTTCTTCAGACACGAATGATAAATCGAAGAAGAGAGCTACATTTACAGCAAAAGCCGAACTGTAAAAGGCACAGGGTCGCAATCTGTCCGCAGAAATATTAATGAAACATAAAAAACAAGGTAAATAGAATTTTAGAAGCGTTGCGAAAAACTGCTTTATAATTAAAGTCATATCTAAACAAGATAAATCTTTGTATATGTGAAACTCTTCAAGAAAATTCAATTCACCAAGTGAAGAAGCGTTTTGAATAATTTTTGATAGCACAAAGTCAAAATTATGATCAAATTCCCAACTATGAATGTAGGGACATTCGGGGGTTTCGGGGACCCAATTGCCGAATCGAGGTGGTGGAGAATCATCATCCACCACGTTTTTAGTTCGGGATCCATAGTAGACACATTAGGTTATTTCGGAAGCAGGAGTGATGAAAAATGAGCAACACCTTAGCCGGGACTCAAACCATGGACTTCTGGAATACGTGCCCAGCGTGCTAACTACTACACCACGAAGGCATGCCAAGAAGACGGGACAAATACTTTATATACCCTCTTTTAAAGGGCTGCTGGAGATTAGGGGACCCAATCGCCAAGTATTGGCGGTGAAGATTCATCATTCACCACCCTTTAGTTCGGGCGCCACTGTAGAGACATGTGGTTTTTCTCGAAACAGGAGAGGTGTGAAAAATGAGTAATGCCCTTGTCGGGAATCACGGACCTTTCGAATACGCGTCGAGCGGGCGAACCTCTACACCACGAAGGCATGCGAAGAAGGCGGGAGAAATGCCTTATATGATTAGCTGTCGAAGACTTGTTAATTTCTTCTTTGCGGACGTAAGATTCGATCTCCTTGAAACGAAACTTTTATGATGCTTTAGTTTGGCTGACAAATCTCAAAACACACTGACAAGAATTCCCCAAGAATTAAAGTATGTAATGGAATCTTTCAGAATCGAATCATGAAAATCGAACTTCTGTACAACACATTCAAATTTATAACTGCCAGAAAGATCAAATGGGAGCACGACAAGGTTATCAATATTATTTCTAGCAGAAGTATGTGTTCTTTGATGTTAAGCTGATGACTAAATTTAATCATACAAAAAAATGAATCATAGTTTTGACTCTGAAAAAATTATTCAGAAAACTCGTTCAATTGTTGAATTGGATTTTTTGAAGCTTTCTTCATTCATAAAATTTAGAATGCTCGTTTGAGATTTTAAGTCAAATCGAATCCGAGTCTTCCAGCTTGTAAAACTCTATTGATATAATATTCCTATTTCATTCGTATTTTTGCCGGCAGAAGTTGCTACCTTCTTTTCACTTTACTGTTGCAGGTTATAAATACTCCC
Source organism: Stegodyphus mimosarum (assembly GCA_000611955.2). Taxonomy (NCBI): domain Eukaryota; kingdom Metazoa; phylum Arthropoda; class Arachnida; order Araneae; family Eresidae; genus Stegodyphus; species Stegodyphus mimosarum. The sequence goes on along the minus strand of KK118582.1, from coordinate 994,821 downwards.
GTTGCTAGTTTTGCAGATTTGTTTCCTCCTGATGAAGAGGGACCTGTACCCGTCTGCACTCGAAATAGCCAGGGTTGAATGGCTCGAAATTACTTTCCTAATTTTATGCTTCCCTTTGGCGTGCTTCTCTTCTATTTTGATATAGTATAAACGCTTTTCCCCTTACTTTCACTATCTGATTAATAATAAGTTCCACCTTTTAGTTCAAAAAAGACTGGTTTCCAGGTGGTTAAACTCATCTGGTGTATATAAATATCATCCTTCTGTGAAGGCACCTTTTATACTACACTAAAACCCATTTCACACAGAAAGCTGGTTCCATAATCTCAATCGGTTATGCCGAAATAATTCCCTCTCACTAACCACTTTTATTTGACTTCAACCTACAAAGAGAACGGCTAAAATAATTCTAGGAAACACTGAATATTTGTTTCTGTTACTACCACACATCGAAACAAATCTCAGAAAGAGCATTATGCGGTGATATCACAATTAACATGCGAAATTCAATTCGGATTGATTTATTATTATAATTTTATTTTACATTCATAATTTTCTGACTGCAAGATTAGCAATTAGAACTTTCCAGTATGAAAGAGATAAATTTTAGAATATGCCGACAAGGATCATTTTCTGTACTAAAAACATGTTTTATGATCCTACATTCATTTCAGAGATATAGGTTACCTGGGTGAAATACTATTTTTAATTCTGCAAGATTATTTCATGCATTACTTTCAAGAAGCGATAATATGTCTTAAATCTTTTTTCTAGTCAGGAAATGTTTGTTCTGAGCTGAACTAAATAAAAATAAATGACAATAAAACTCATGGACTTCGCAAATATCGTTGAGAGCTAGCGTGCAAAGAACGAGTATCTGGCCTCCCACCCTCCACACTCTCTGAGTGATTTTAGGAGGGTGCGGCAGCCCTCCAAAAAGCACTGGACGAATCGTAAGCGCAAAAAAGATCGCCTTGATGAAATCACCAGTGAAAGACTTTAATTGCCTTCCCATGGGTCTGACGCACACGTCATGCAACATTCCATGTTGTGTGGAGCTTATCAATCATAAAAGCAGGATTTTATTCCAGTGCAAGAAATTCCCACGAGATTTGAGCCCACATATCGTTCTGACACGAGCTCGTAAACGGTTTCCAAAAAGCCCTCCAAGTAAATTGAAAGCGTACCATTATTTTTTGTCTAGGGAAAGTACGATTCTAAAATACTTTTTTCTTGTACGTTTCCCATTTTGTAGGGAATCATATGAAATGCAGTACTTCTCGGAATGGAGTTTTGATACTCATAAAACGACGACGGAAGCTATGTTTTCAACCCGTGGTCATAGTAACCAGTTTTTATGTTGAGGGAGAAGCCCAGTCCGAAACTAGCCGCGGAGTTTCTTTTGATGGTGTTTGTTTACTCCGGACATCTAGTGACCCACAAAGGCTGTTTACCGGGAAAAAAGTACCTGAATATTTTTCTTCTAGAATCCTTTTCTTAGCCATGTGCTTTGGAGAAAGCATAAAAATAGTAAAAGTAGAAAAGGGTAAGCGAATAAGGGTATTTCTAACACTTCCCAACTTTTCTTAATGGTCTCTTATGCACACTACAGCTGATTGAATGCGAGCATTTCAGTAGTAATTCCGCAAGCAATATTTAGCGTCAGAAATATATAGTTTAGTAAATAAAGTGTCGAAATCTTGCGTTCACTCGTCACTACAAGATTACTCTGAAAATTAATTATAAGAATAAAAGAAAGATCTCTGGCAAATTTAAACTAAACATTATAATTTCTACAGCTAAAGTAAAATAAAATGTTATGTCCAGTTTTTCTTTTAAAAAAGGAGGTAATATGAAATGTGATTTGTTTTGATGCTAATTTTATAAGGTATTTCTTCCGGCTTCCTCGCATTCCTCCGTGATGTAGTGGTCCTCACGCTCGGCGCGTATTCTTGAGGTCCGTGGTTCGAATCCCGACGAGCGCGTTGCTCATTTTTTATCTTCTCCAAAAAATCCTAGTGTCTCTACAGTGGCGCCCGAACTAAAAAAAATGGGGGTGCATGATGATTCTCCACCACCAAGATTTGGCGATTGGACCCCAAGAGGGCGAAAATATAAGGTACTTCTCCTGCCTTCTTAGTATGCCTTCTTGCTGTAGTGGTCAGCATGTATTCGAGAGGCCTGTGGTTGGAGTCCCAGCGAGGGTATTACTCATTTTTTATCTCTTCTGCTTTAAAAAGTTGCTAATGTCTGTACAATTTTATTTCAATGTTTTCATGAAAACTATATTAACAATGGTGTGTTCTGTAAATTTGTGACTAACTGAAGGAAATTAATATAAATTTTAGGCATGGATGACACTAACAGTTGTTTTGAGTAACACGATTTAAGTCCTTGGATTGAAGTATCATGAAAAAAATATCATTGTAGTAAAAATCTTAGTGAAACGGTAATTTCAGTTCTGAAATAATTACGTTTCTAATTTAGAAGTCTTATAAATAAAACGTTTATTATTTCGTAAATTCTGAATTTAATGTGCAGTTTTTTAACTATTTATAGTGTGATTAATATAAATGCTGTATGTAATATTTAAAGTGTATCCCAAGAGACTATCCCTAGACATTATTTATAGTGTATTTATCACAATATTTAAAATAAAATATATATTACACAGTACTTAAGTATTATCACAGTATTTAAATATCCGTATTATAGTATTATAATGCGGATTATATAATTATAATAATATTGCGTGTATTTATCATAGTATTTAAAGTAAATACTGTGCATTTGATAATTAATGTGATGTTTGATAATTAATGTGATACCTGTTTTTGATATTAAAGATCCAACAAATGTCCAGTTAAGAAACTGATCAGTTTAGTTTGAACTGATCAGTTCAGAAATTATCAAAACCCCTGAAGCAGAGAGCTCTATTTAATCATTAGAAAAGCACATGCATTATCCCTTTCCTACACCTTTCAGCTTAATGGCTGAATATTCACAATAAAACCGATGGCGTGGCTTACAGGTCTTAAACAAGGTAATAAGCCCCATTTCCAAATGAACCAGTTGCTCTGTCAGTGGAGTATAGTAAAGCACAAGTTTTGTGCCAGCATTCCCTTCAAACAATCTGTAACAACTTAGACTGTCTACTTTGTCCACGCTTGTTATACATCCAGCAATGGTGTGTCTTAGTTTTAAGTCTATTCTACTCGTACTCAATTAAGTATTTTAAGGGATTAACAGTGAGATCAGTTCCTAAAGCAAATAAACTTCAGAAAGCAGGTGCAGGTATTTTACCTTTTTGCAGTTAAAATGTAACTAAGATCACGTAAGTTTTATGAATTGGAAGATTATCATTGATGATTCGGCGCCAAAGCGCATTTGAAACTAAACTGTAATAACTTTTATTACTAATTTTCCTCATAATATCTTAAATTTGTACAGGGTGTATCAGGAAAGATGCCCAAGACGTAAAGGATTTAGTAAAATGCGGAAAAAGTAAAAAAAAAAAAAAATTCTAATAAAAAGCGTGATGGAATGTGAAAGCATAAACGCTGTCATTTGAACTGCGCATTGAAAACGGAAAAGCCGTTTCAAGGCTGTTCGCAATTCATGTTTTATATTTACAAGAAATGTTCACCGCCGACTTCAACACATGCATAACAATGACTGCAGCGTGACTGACACTATGTGAAGGAAAGCCACTTGGTTTTCGACGTCGCATTGTGTTACGAAATTTGTTAGTTTTATCATTCCTTAAAGTTTGAGAATCTTTCCTTTTCATCTTCAATTTAAAAGGTACAGTTTGAAGCAAGGCCAGCACATTTGATTTCTCGGAGGTATATTAGGTATCGACGGGTTTTGTTAAGTATTAAGCTTCCGTCCTAATTTTGAGGAAGGAAACACCGTAAGCGGCCCTAAGATCTCACACCCCCTTCCCCTAGCACCACCTTCTGTGTTACTTGACCGTACATACATTATACGCTTACAAACATCCATCTCCGGGATTCGAAACTGGACCCATTGATACCCCAATCAGCGCAGCCGATAACTATAATGATGTTTTGAACTAAGGAGTAATATATAATACTTATACAGAAGGTGTTTATAAATTTTAAATGGATTTTAGAGACGTTTAATTGATGTTTAAAATTTAAAGAATATTTTTTACATGTTAGAACTGACAGCCTTGTTTATGGACTATAAGTCTGCATCACGATTTCCGTAAAATTTCGAGGGGTTTTTACTTTCATTCCCCTTCGACTACTTTCTAGAGTGCATTAATCGTGGTTGTTCTGTGCTTAGAAAGATCTCTTTTCAAGAGAACAAGGTAAAATAGCTCGTAGTTGAAACGTGAAGGAACTTCGCATTAATACTTTGAAAAGGTATATTTGCAATACCTCCATCAGTCTTAATTTTTGCAAGGAATGCAGTGGTACTTGTCAAAGTATGATTTGTTGCTTTGCCTTGTTGAGGTTTTGATTTTTGTAAGTTATTGGTTTAAAGAAATGAAATTTCTTCTGTAAATATCGGGGCTAAAACGTTCTCTTGATAGAACGTTCAGTTGATTTTTACAATTTTTCCTACTCTTCTTATTTTTAATGTTTTACTGTTGGACAGTCATATAACAATCATAAACCCCTATAGCATTTCCTTTGCATTGACGAAATTAGGTTTTGTACATTTTCTCCTCTTCGTTTTCGATAATAAATAGACCTTTTTAGGTTCACTCATTTAGGTAAACCTAAGTTTCATTAAGGTTCACAGAGTATTTACCATTTATCCCCCACTAAACAGTTTTAATAGCGATTTCTATAAACTGTTTTGTGTTGAGCCACAAGGATCTTCAAAAGCTGTTGAACATTCTGTTTTTTTAGCTTTTTAAAGTGTAAATCTTGCTGTATTATTTTAGTTTTTATTGCTATACATGTATTTCAAGATTTTGCAATTGATTTCTGCGTCGGCTGATTTTTTCTCATGTTACCAACTATTTAACTTTCGAAATGTTAGGAACATTACTTACCATTTTCTTCTAATCGCTCGGATACTTCTTTCTATGTAAAAGTAATGACTGACAGTGTTTCCCTTTCCGATTAATAATATTGTTTATTGCCCACTTCGAAATTTTAACACCATGTATTTCACAATATTTCTAAAGTATGGAATCGGAATATTTCTCTTCAGAAAGCGCAAAAACATAACCTTCAATCTACAGCTTATTTACACGCGAGATTTTGAAAGAAGAATGAATTTAAAAGTAGCAGACGATACTTCTGATTTCAAATAATAAGTTGTTGCCAGAAATGCTTAAATAAAAAAACAATTTTTTATAAAATTTTTAACGAAATCGTTCTACAAATGTGTAAACAACATCTTCTGTACATCAATGAATAAAAACTAACTACCATTTTTTTTCTTGCCCTGAAATATTATTATTCGTCTATGTTTTCAGTATTTTAATAGAAAATAATTTTCGAGGCAGTTATCATAGAACATGCTGAAAGATTAAGTCAATTCAATAATGCGTTTAAAGGAGTTGCAAACACTTTAATGCATTTAAGACATTACTAGACACATTAAGATTCAGAATTAAGCAATTTACTTAATGTAGCTATTTACGATTACTATTTGAGAATACTGTCAGGCATTAAAACTGTACGACATTTAATTTCATAAATTTGCGGATTTTCGTACTGCGGACAACTGAATAAGTCTTATATACTCAGAACCTAGGTTGTGTCCGTCAACGAGTAAAATTTTGAATGCTCTATGTTATTCTAAAATCAGAAGTTTATATTTTATTGTCTTTGTTTATAATTTTTAGTCAGAAATGAAATACCCAAGTACCATGAATACCCAAGTTAATTCCTATAATTTCATAAATATAATAATTGTATATACACACACGTGCAGAGAAATGACATCTGTCATAATGATTAGGGTGGGACACTGAATAGAGGGAACACGTGCTTAATTATTTACATTATTCGATCAACGGGATCGAGATACGTGGGACATCTGACGTTTCTGTAAATAGTTGAACATTATCTTACATAAGTTACTGAAAGAAACATAGCTGCAATAAAGGAAATGGTTTAGAAAATTCTTATGCTAAACTACCATAATATTTGGTGGATTTGTTACTTTCAGGATATTTATCTAAACCGTTTTGCGTTCTTATTTGTTTCTTTAGATATTTTTTGTTCGTTTGTATTAAGTGAAAAAGATTTTGTTCAATACTTATCCATATTTAGGGGTAGAATGATCTTTGGATATTTTAATAATAATTTGTTATACCATTACATGTGATTATTAATGAGTTAACAAGCTTTTTAATAGTTTAGTCTTGTCACAGGGACATTTTCCAGGCAAGCTTGTTAAATTAAATGCTCGTATTTTATTCTAATTTATTCTAATTTCATTTACTCTGATTTCATATCATTGTATTGATTTTGAACTGTCACTTTTGATCTTACCGTTAAATTAAATTCTGATATTTTATTCTACTTATTCTAATTTCATATTATTCCATTGATGTTCAACTGTCGCTTTTGATCTTAATGTTAAATTAAATGCTGGTATTCTAGTTTCTCTTATTCTAAATTCAAATGATTCCGTTGATGTTCAACTGTCGCTTTTGTTCTTACTGTTAAATTAAATGCTGATATTTTATTCTAATTTCGCTTATTATAATTTCATATCATTCTATTGATGTTCAGCTGTCACTTTTGATCTTACTGTTAAATTAAATGTTGGTATTTTATTCTAATTTCATATCATTCCATTAATGTTTAACTATCGCTTTTAAACATAATGTTAAATTAAATGCTGGTATTTTACTCTAATTTCATTTATTCTAATTTCATATCATTCCATTGATGTTCAACTGTCGCTTTCGATCTTACTGTTAAATTAAATGCTGGTATTTTATTATAGTTTCTCTTATTCTAAATTCATATCATTCCATTGATGTTCACCTGTCACTTTTGATATTACTGTTAAATTAAATGTTGGTATTTTATTCTAATTCCATAGCATTTCATTAATGCTCAACTGTCGCTTTTAAACATAATGCTAAATTAAAGGTTGATATTTTATTCTAATTTCATATCATTTCATTGATGTTCAACAGTCACTTTAGATCTTACTATTAAATTAAATGTTGATATTTTATTCTAATTTCACTTATTTCATATCATTCTATTGATGTTCAACTGTCGCTTTTGTTCTTACTGTTAAATTAAATGCTGATATTTTATTCTAATTTCATAGCATTCCATTAATGCTCAACTGTCGGTTTTGATCTTGCCTTTAAATGAAATGCTGATACTTTATTATAATTTCGTATCATTTAATTGATGTTCAACTGTCACTTTTGATCTTACTATTAAATTAATTGCTGATATTTTATTCTAATTTCACTTATTTCATATCATTCTATTGCTGTTCAGCTGTCGCTTTTGATCTTACTGTTAAATTAAATGTTAGTATTTTATTATAATTCCATAGCATTCCATTAATGCTCAACTGTCGCTTTTAAATATATTAAATTAAATTCTGGTATTTTACTCTAATTTCATTTATTCTAATTTCATATCATTTCATTGATGTTCAACTGTAGCTTTTGATCTTACTGTTAAATTAAATGCTGATAGTTTAATCTAATATTTTAATGCTAGTATTCAATTTTAATTGTTTAGTTTTCATGTTTATTAATAATAATATTTTTAAATTTATTAAATCTGTGTTAAATTAATTATTGGGGTAACCTTTAAACTTGGTAATTTCTATGCAAATGCTATGATTTCTAGAAACAGAACAATAATTTATTCAGTATGAAATGCTTATGTGAATCCACGGACGAAAATATTCCAAATGTGTCTATAATTTAGTTATTTTGGAAGCAATCCAATCAGAAACCAAATTTCACAGGATGATATTACTTAGACTTTTTAGTATTGCATTTCGTGGACTTGTTGTTTTAAGAGATTGTGTTGTCATTGAAGATGCAAAATAATGTGAAAATAGATAGTCACATTAAATTAATACAGTCTACGTACGAATGCAATTAACCTTAATTAACCTTTTATCATCAGCTTATTTTGAAGCTCACAAAGATTGAGGTTTTGCCTCCGAAATTCTCAGATTATAGTAACTAATAGGATTATTTAAATTTTCATAACAGATTTTATTCTGCATGCAGCTTAATAGAAGCTATGGAATTTAATTAAAAGCTAGTTCAGCCAGCCAGGCATGACAGTATGAATTACTTAAAACCATACAGACTAGAATTTGATCTCTATCCGAACACTCGAGCTCAATTATCGCACAGGATATGTGTCAAGGATAGTATCGTAACCAGCAGTTTAACACTTTGAAGTCCCTTCTAAATAGATGGCCTACGTTATCCAACTGAAATACAAGATTTGGGATATGTAGCAATATTCTGCAGTAGTGCGTGTAATTTAAAAACATTAAGAGTTAATTCACAAGCTTGATTTTAAAAAGCATGATCCGGTAGTGGTTTTAGATTTCACGGTATGTCAATGATTAAAGAATGTTATGAAACTTTTCTGAGTTTTGTAAAGCTGTTAATAAGCAATTTCGGTAGAAGGGCTTACAAGGCTCAAAATTTAAGCTCTCAGTATCTCAACTTGCAATATCCTGTAATCATAAAAGATAAATATTATTTAACATTGTCCTTATTTTTACCGGGATAAGGCAGACAACAAACGAAATATTTACATTTATATTGGATTGGACAGTTTAGATTAAGGCAAAGGAACAGCTTAATGACGAGATGCCTTCATGGAGGACATATTAAGGGAAACTAACCGATATTCGCGATGAAAACCACGAAAACGCTCATGGAACTAGCCCGTTCGCTAGGATTTCTAGCTGAGTCGAAGCAGTGCTCAGCAATGTTACCGTTTTGTCACTGGTGGGTGATCTTCTTCAATTTAGAGATCTCCTTCCAACTATATAAGGAGATAGCTAATGGCGTTTTTTTATTATCTCTACCGGTCACTCAGAACCCAACTACCACCGGCCAAGCGATAAAGTCGCTGAACACTGATAGTTCTGTTTGAGTTTCGATTCTCGCCAGCGGACTGACAGCCTAGGCGTTTCTCTTATAAAATTCTATACGAAGGCATCACTTGCCTTAAGTAGAGAGCCTTCGATTGCTTTTCCATAATCAAATGAAATGAACGATTCAGCATCCTTGAAATAAAGCTAATGATTATTTATTGATTGTTTCAGCAGTATTTTCATTTTTTTCAAAGGATGTTGTCATATTTTAGTGGAAGACACTTTAAGTTATTCTTTTTAGTTATCAGCTTACATCAATCTTTACTTCAGCACTAAAATATATTTATCAAAAATGGACTTATTTTTATTTTATTCGAAATGCACCATATTCTGTGCATACACGTACTGGATTTATCAATGCTCAAACATTTTCGCAAACTTCTCTCTCTGATTTTGTCTGAATGCATCATAGTTCAAAGTTTTAGTCAACATTCATTATTTTGGAATGTTAACCATATGTTTCCCTTTTATGTATTGATATATTCATAAAAATAGAAACATTTGTTAAAGACTCACCAAGCTTCACGAAATGTGGTTCGATCTACATGGAGAGACAGTTAGAATGTATTTATTAACTTTCCTATAAAATTTTAGATAACGTTAAAAAGTTTCAAAACTGAGGAAAGATATCAAATTTAGTTTGAGGTAAATTTTTGAATTTACCCCAAACTAAGGTTGAAAAACATGATTTACACACAAAAATAGTTTGCTTATTTTGTCTCTTGAAGAAGAGAAACCTACGTTTGATTACTCTCAAGATCGATGAAAGTTAGCCTCCAAATCCATACCTAACTAAAGTTGCTTATTTTTACCTACTTTAAAATTTTTCTTTGGTGTGTTTTCTCCTTAAGTTGATCAAAGAGTTTCTTTCAGATGTACATTCGAATCCTTTAACAAGAAGATTTCTTAGTATCTTCTCTACAGAGGTATTTATTTTCCTTCATATTATACTATAAATTTAGTAAGAAAATCATTAACTTCTCTAATCAAGTAAGGTAATTTAAATTCAAGCAAATAATACATTTTTACTTCCTGGTACGAAGTAAGGGAAGTATTGTAATCACGAAAAATTCTGGGTATCATATTTCAACCAAAATGTTCATTTTGACCGCTATCGAATGCAGTTTAACGATGTTATCGAGTGACATCTGTACGTAAGGACAGAATAAAGGACTTTTTTTTCTCTAATGAATTATAACACTGATTTAAAATGGATTCAGAAGAGATTTTTATCTAGGTACATCATCTCTACGTACGGCATCTCTACGTATGTCTGTATGTATTCATCTCGCATAATTCAAAATCGTGTAGCCTCAGAACGTTGAAATTTTGTATGTAGGACTGCTATAATATGTAATGAAGCATCTATTGTTTTGGTTGCAATCGCCCTCACTAAAAGTATATATATATATATGCATACCTGGTCTGTTATTCGGCTTCGCGATCTCATTTTTTTATTCTTATATATTGGTAAATTTCGCATTTTTTGCTTTAATTTACTTATGTTGTTTTTATCTTCCGATTAAGGTTTTTATGCCTTAAGTTAATCTGTACGCAATAGTTGAAGAATTATCAACAATTTAAAAGTTGTTTAAGTGCGGCTAAGCCTAATTTTTGTTTACCATAGAAGCCATATTTATTTACTTTTGAAACTTAGAAGAATAGTGAATTCAGTTTCTGCGTCTTCAGTGTCTTTTTGGGGAGTAGGAGCAAAATTAATCTTCCTTTTTTGTGCACCGAAAAATCTGCATTGTTGCCTGCTGGCCGAATTTCTTGTTTTTACTTAGAAACTCTAATTTATTTGTAAATATTTTTTGATTAACTGTACTTGCTTTTTTTCCTATATTTTTCAGTTTTTAATGAAGACAGTTTGAGGTTTTATGTATTTTTTCTTTGCCTCGAACTGAGAACAGAATTAATTGAATGAGAAATGTAACTCTAATGAAAATCCAGGAAATAAGCTTAAATTAAATACAGCAAAAAATGCGTATACTTTAATATTCCATACAAGGAATTTATGTGGTGTACACATCATATTTTTTAAATTAAGGGACTGAGTTTCCATTTCAGATTTGCTTAAAATTATATCAGTGAAAAAAATATTCAGGAAATAATTCATAACCTATGAATTTCAAAATTAATGCTCTCTGTTAGCAGTCACATATTCAAGATTTCCACTTACTTAAATCAAAACTCTAAATATCTACTTGAAATCCATTTATTTGTTAAGGTAGAGGTAGTTGCATCTCAACTAAAGCTTTTAAATAAATGTATTCGAGAGAAATATAAACAATTCCATAGGGAAATCAGCCAACGTAAAACGGAATTTCTTAAAATAAAATAGCAAAATAATATTTAAATTCAGATTCTCACATTTCTCGCCTTTATTTTTCATTTCTGTGCAAACAGTTCAAGCTCATTGCTTTTCTTTTTTTGTCTCTGTCTCTCGAAAACTAAATGCCGAGTTTCTTCTCCTAAAATAAAAATATTCTCACATTTACAGACAAAGGTATCTTCTCCTTTTAAGCGAGAGATAAATGTTTTATTCTTTGCAATTTTTCATCATTTATTTGTATTAGTATTTTGTGCCCTAGTTTATTACTTCATATAATTCCTTATTTAATATGCAATTTATTTTAATTTAATAATGCTAAATTTTGAAAGCAGGGTCTTCACTATATAAGAATAATTACAAACAGTAAAATAGCAAGCTACCAATAGATCATGCAATTAATTACATTTATCCACCATTTTTCGCATATTCTGATATTTTTAAAAGCATGATCCCAAGGAAAATAACTTATTTCTAGCGGGTTATTCAATCTGAATCCATCGATAAGCTAAAGTGTTTTATTCGTTTGAATAATAAATGAAAGAACAGTTATGAATTACATCTTTTATACCCATTTTCCGTGAATTGCTTACCATAGGCTAGAATAAGACTAAATAAAAGCAGAATTGCCTTATCTTTTAAGCCAAATGCGTATAAGATACATTACTATCCACTGATTAACTAATAAATTTAGAACTAGAAATTTGTTGTTCATGTTATGAACACTGTGCGGCTTACATAACTTGTAAATATTTGCATTATTTCTAAAAACTGTATAATTATATGTATAATTATATTTATATGTTACTTTAAATAGTTCATTAGTCCACAGGGGCTTTGCCTCTGAAGAACTATTGTTCTCGTTTTGCGATTTTGCATTGAATCACTCTGAATGTCCGTTTCACTTTTCAAATTGTTGCCACAAAATATTATCGTCTTGTATTATATTTGAAGAAATTAAATAATGCCGAATCTGCATAAATGTAATTATGTTTCTCGCATTGTGGTAAAACAACGGTACATAGAGCTATCCAGTTTTGAATGACGTAATCCTATTGCGAATATGGGCATCTAGAACCAAATATTTGAAATTTGGAATTTGTTTTATTATTGATTTCATGTTTTGCAAAACTTTAATGAATTTTTTATTAACAAACTCGAGGATTTTAAAGCTAGCAATGGCAACGTTGCACAGAAAAAATATTTTTATCTCCAGCGCGTGAGACTGTGTATCGGAAATTTAAATACACAGTCCAGTCACATTAATGTGACCATCTGTCAAAAGCCAGAATAACCACCTTTCGCAGAGCGGACTGCTGCGAGACGTGCAGGAAGAGAGTCACATAGGTCCCTGAAGGTGTTCTCTGGGATGTTGAGCCATGCCGACTCTAATGCCGTGGCCAGCTGCGCTAGATTACGCGGTTGAGGATCCATGGCGCGAACAACTCGATCGAGATGGTCCCACAGATGCTCGATTGGGTTTAAGTCAGGTGAGTTTGCTGGCCAGGGGAGGACGGTAAACTCACCCTGGTGTTCTTCGAACCACGCACGTACACTGGCAGCTGTATGGCACCTCGCATTGTCCTGCTGGAAGATGCCATCATCCTGAGGAAAAACAATGCGCATGTAGGGGTGAACATGGTCCGCAAGGACAGATGCGTACTTGTATTGATCCATTGTGCCTTCCACAATGATCAGTGAACCTAGAGAATGCCAGGAAAACATTCCCCAGACCATAATGCTCCCGCCTCCAGCTTGGACCGTTCCGGCAATGGTTGCAGGGTGGTTCCTTTCAGAGGTTTCACGCCTTATACGCCAACGTCCATCTGTCCGATGGAGCATAAAACGCGATTCATCCGAAAACGCAACCTGTCGCCACTCAGTGGACGTCCAGCTGCTGTACTGGCGTGCAAATTCTAGCCTTCGCCGTCGATGAACAGCAGTCAGCATAGGTGCACGAACCAGGCGTCTGCTTCGGAGGCCCAGACGCAGCAATGTTCGCTGAATAGTACTTTGGGAGACACTTTTGGTAGCCCCTTGGTTCATTTTGGTGGTCAGTTGCTCAACGGTAGCCCGTCTATCTGCCCGAACGCATCTCCGCAACCGTCGTTCGCCTCTGTCATCTATGGCCCGTGATGCACCACATTTGCCACGTCGCTGATTTTGGACAGTCCCATTTTGCCATGCACGGTACACTTTTACCACGGCGACACGCGAACAGTTCACAAACTCAGCCGTTTCGGAAATGCTTCCACCCTTGGCCCGAAAGCCAATGATCATGCCCTTTTGGAAGTCGGATAAATCGCTTCGTTTCTGCATTACGCCAACGATTGAAATGTTTTCCGAAGCCCTCACACACCCTTTATATACGCTCAACTGCACTGTGCTGCCACCTGCCTTCTGTGATTGGTTATTTAACTCTGACATGGAAAGTACGTGGTGGTCACATTAATGTGACTGGACTGTGTATATGCTCAATTTAAAATTATTTTGCGGTATTGCTCTTGAAATGAATTTTATGGTTTAAGTGGAAACATGATATTTAATAAATAAAGGTAACACACAGAATGTTATAAAAACGCTCCTTAGGACGTAATTTAAAATCTGAAAACTTTCAGATTTTTTTAAGATTTTTTCTTTTTTTTTTAAAGAATGATTTAATATGGCTAATAAAATTTAGTATTCACTTTACGAAAACTTTGCGTCATGCAGTATTTTATTGTGCTTTCGTTTATTGAGCTTTGAAGAATGTTGCACGTTTTTACAAAGTGAAGATCTGCATGATTCCAGGCTTTCGGCGCTATTTTGTCAACTAAATTACCCAACTTCGTATTTTTCATGATGCTTGATATTCAGTACATGTGCTTGAAGGACTATTGTTCTCGTTTTGCGATTTTGCGTCTGTTCACGCTGAATGCCCGTTTTACTTTTCATATTGTTGCCACTAAATAAATTAAATGATGAAGAATATGCATAAGTGTATGTATGTTTCTCGCATTGTGAGAAAACGACGGTACCTACAGCCATCCAATTTTGAATGGCGCAATCCTACTGCGAATATGGGTATCTGCAAGCCCGAATTTGAAATTTTGAATTTGTTTTATTATCAATTTCATATTTTGAAAAACTTGAACGACTTTTTGATTAACAAACTCAAAGATTTTAAAGCGAGCAACGACAACGTTGTACAGTAAAAACTTTTTTATCACCTGTGCATGATACTGTGTACCGGAAATTCTAAAGATATGCTCAATTAAAAATTATTTTTACGATATTTCTCTTGAAATAAATTTTATGGTTTAAGTGCGAAGAACATGATATTTAATAAATAAAGGTAATACGTAAAATGTTAAAAACACGCCCCTTTGGACGTAATTTAAAATCTGAAACGTTTCAGATTTTTATTTTTTTTCCATCAAATTTTATTATGCTTGCAAGCAAATGTTATTGAATACTCTAATTTCTTGCTTTGGAAAACAAAAATTATTGACACTTCATTTGCAAAAAATATTTGTTGCAAGATCAGAGCGCAAAATTCAAAGAAAAAGATTCACAGTTATATATTTTCGAAAATTATTTTTTCCTTCATTAAACAAATATGCGAATTCTTCACATGACATTAATTTACGATGTAAAAGCATTACAGCAAGTTTTATTTTCTACCTCCGACACTGCTATTTTAATTAACACGTTTTAAATATATGATCTGAATGTCTGAGAACTTATTAAAATTAGCAGATCCTCGTAATTAATTACCCTTAAAAAGGTTTCAGGTATTCAAGGGGAATATGAGTACGAAGAGTAAAATACAAGTCTTTTAAGGATGTGTAAAGAATTTTAAGGAATTCTTAAATAATATGTTCTTTATTTTTGAATTTCTTTCTAATTAATGAATAGATTGTTTATGATTTACTGTAACAGTTCAAAATTTCTATTAATTTTATTTCTAGAATTTCTGTTACTTCAAAATTTCCATTACTTCTATACTTCGAAACTCCTATTAGAATATCATTTCATAATTGATAAACGCATTGTGATCTTAAACGAAAACAAGGCTATTATAGTATTTGTGTGGTTTTAAATATGCAACAACAAAGAATAATCTTAGCCAGAAAAGCATTCCTCTTGCACTGACTGTAACCAAATATAGGTCTCTTGCATTAAGTTGTAATCTAAATCATGAAGCAAAAGAAAATTCGAGAGAGATATTAAAAATTCTGCTCAGTGAGCACAAAATCATAAGACAGAAAAAGCATATTCTTATATTATAAATGACATTATATCACCTACTTTATGCATTCCACATGCATTGAGCAAATAAAACATCAGTCGGACTTAGGCATTCCAGTAATTATTTTATTGCAGGGAAATGAAACTAAACCATCAATACTCGACATATTCCTCGCTTAAAATATCGCTTGATATACATTATATATAAAAATACATGATTATTCATAATTACCTGAAAAATTTAAAAATTCATGAGAGTAAAACTACACAACGCAGTTTATTATAATCAATGTCATATTTTATGACGCTGAAATAAAATTAAATTCATAAAATTTTATTACATGTCCCACAAATGCTCGCCGGCAAGTTGTCTTGTTACTGAAGCCAGCTGTCATAACTTTCAGCTTTAGTTGGAATCTCGGAAAAGTCATGGATATGTGTTAAGACTTAATGTCTCTGCGATATGAAGGCACTTAAAATTCTGTCGAGCAGAAAGCTGTGTAGAGACATTGGTGAAACATGCAGAGGGCGAGATATTGGTGGATTTGCTTTTAGAGAAAATTCGTTTTCAAAGCTGGAACAGAGCTGATAAAATTTGTTCTGTCACATGTAAGATGTGCAGTGCTTAAACGGAAGGCGCAACCCTTGAGGCATAAAATTCTTGGATCTTGACTTGTTTTTATCAAACAATTAAGATAAGTCACAGTAACCTTTATGCTTAGGTAGAAGAGTTAACTGAGACATATATTGGAAGGTTAGCTGATGCTATCAATTGATTGGAAACAGTCACGTTTTTCTCTTTCAATATGACAGTTGCCCAATTGGTTACCATTGAGCTTATTTTTGAGAGCTTTATCATAGTCATAAAACATTCCACAATGATAAAGCCAAATTACTAGAATTTCCTAATCAAAGTTTGATACACATTTGAATAGGATGGACTAAATGAAAAGCTGATGTGTTAACGCAGTGAACAAACTGATATTCGATTTTAATTCCATGTTGCTTTCTTATCGGATAGTTATCCCTAATATTCTTTTTGTTCTTTCACTGGGCACTAACATCTAGGATCTTTTCAATCGTATCACCAGATTACACCGTATCGCCAGGGATGTTATAAGGTATTATACCTTCTTAGCATTCCTTCGTAGTCAGCACACTCAGCGCGTGTTCGAGAGGTCCGTGGTTTGAATCCCTGGGAGGACATTGCTTATTTTTCATCTCTCTTGCTTCAAAAAAAAAAAACCTAATGTTTCTACAGTGGCGCCCGAGCTTAAAAGGTGGTGGATGATGATTCTCCATCACCGCGATTTGGCGATTGGGTCAGCTAATCCCCAGTTGCCCTATAAAAGGGGGATTATATAAGGTATTTCTCCCGCCTTCTTAGCATGCCTTCGTGATGTAGTGGTCATCACACTCGGTGTGTATTCGAGAGGCCCGTGGTTTGAATCCCGGCGAGGGCACTGCTCATATTTCATGTCTCCTGCTTCAAAATAACCTAATGTCTCTACAATGTGGCTGTAGTTTATCATGAGATGCGCTGGCGTGTGTGTATGTTGAGGCAGATTATCGGATAGGTATATATAAAGTATCAGGTTTGCATCAGGAAGGACATATTATTATTTTCAGTATAAATGAAATAACTTACATTTATAGAAGTATATGAAAGTCAGATATAAAATAAATGAAATCTGGGCGACTTCCAAAAGAAGACTCTTTCATACATTTCTTTTAATGATCCCTTAAAGGAGTAATAATTATGTAAGTATCAGGTAAAGATGGCTAAGGTCTTTACATACCAAAAGCGTTTAACACCTAATTCTTAAAATTATTGTTCTTTACTAATACTTATCACATACATATTTTTATCGCTTGCCAACAATACACTCTCTGCCCTGTGATTTCATTTTTGTACACAACTTGGTTAATTTGCTTTATAATTAAAAATCTGATATTTAATTTACAAATGTTATATTCCTATATTAGTTATGAGGCCTTATATTAGTTACATTAGTCCTATATTAGTCATTAGGATATGTGATATTCCTATATTAGTCAACAGTATGGTGATTCATTCCTCCATACATATATGTGCTACGCTTAGGACAATATTGAGAGTACACCAAAGTAAATGCATATTAAAGAATTTATTTCGCAGAAATAATATCAGATGCAATAAAAGCATTTCCAATATCAATGATGATACATTGTTCATACTTAGAAAGACGAACTCTTCGGTTTGCAGAGAAAGGCTTCTAATTTTCGAATGAATTACCATCAACTCAGTTTATAAAATATTTCTCTCGACTGCCTGTTACTCTAAAATCCCCCGAGCTAACAAATCATAACGTCTATATGTTAGACTTGGACACTATGCGGGGGGGATTAGCTGCCTTTACATGATGAGAATTACCATTCCTACGGTGGTCCGTTCAGGCTCGACAGGGACTGTAAATCTGTCTGGGCCTGCATGATTGCTACGTGTAACTATAATTAAAGGTTATCCTTCGGGATTGTGGCCTCCCAAGATCGCCTTTAGAGTGAGTCCTCAATATAACCGTGTCTGGGTTACTTTTGCCTGAGTCTGGATAACTCTCTGTCTGGAGTACTATTATTTCTAACTTGACGTTTATGTAGCTTGGCTTATGTTTAATTAATATTTCGTAATTAGCACTCTAAAACCTCATTTATGGCATCTGAAACTGCTTGATTTTTCTATAAATTATCTAAGAAAGAAAACCAAAGTTGTTTCTTTCATAAAACACTACATTGCTTCACTGATGAGGCATTACGTTGCATTCCGACTTTATATATGAGAGCACATATGATTCCAAGGTGTTATGCTGGAGTTCTTCATTGCACATCAAGTGCCTCTGAGATATATGTACCACGTGAATTTGCAAATGAGTAAAAAGCAAGATTGAGGCTACTTTTGCATTTCTCTCATCAACGAAGAGGGTGATTTTCACATGCTTCGAAAATGGCTAATAATTTTGGGATGTTCCTGAAAAAATTAAAAGTTTACATTTACTTTTTTGTATCATCTCGTCAAGGAAATGTAACCCAGGTCTACATGCACCGTTAGATATTGCGCGTTTTCGGTTTCATTGGGTGAAAAGGCAAATATTCTTAAACACGTCTATTATTTAAAAAAATAATGTTTGTTTTCAGTATATGTATGTAATAATAAAATGCAAGGAAATGACGGAGCAGCGTCGATGCATATATAAGATAAAGAAATTTGCAGTCGAGGCGGTTTTAATTCCATTTTTATTTTCCAGTTGACGTTCGCGGCCACAATCACCTGGCACTCTAGTCGTGCCTATTCAAGAACATTTACAATTTGGAAAGTATTGCAATAGAAAGCACGCACAACAAAATAGCCAAAATAGCCAAGCAGCCCACAGAAAGAAGCTGAAGTACCTATTTAGCCAATATGGAAGCATACGAAGAGAAAAGTTTTGGTTTGCGTTAAAAGTTTCAGTTTCCAATTATTATGTCATCAGGGCTGCGCTGTCCATGCAAAATGGAATGATCTAGAAATGAGGCAATCTAGAGACGTTATTACGATTTTTTAAACCAGAGAGAGAGAGAATTATAGGGAATTAGGAGTTAGTTTAAATTATAATTTTGATTTACATATATTTTATCTTACATATATATATATATTTATAATTTAAGTTTTTTAATAGTTAAGAAAATTCTCAAGATTTCTTTAAAAAAAACTTTTCACGATTTTAATGTTTGGTATGGTGGCATTTTACTTACTATAAAATTTTAAGCTTCAAATTCATGATTATAAATCTGATGATAAAAGAAAATTTCAAATAAATTAAAGTATTTTTATCTTAGTTATAATACTTTGTTTAAAATCATTATAACTACAACGTCATAATTCTATTTTGACTCATCTCGTTACACATCTTTGAACCACTTGTATGTGCGTTAGCAGTTCTTTCTACAGAAAATAGTAATTTTCAAATTACTTCTACCGTAAAACACCTGAATTCCTTTAATAATCATCTTTAACCCTAACTGTTGTCTATGCTTTACGAAACGACTCCATAAGAAACCCATGTCTCTTCATCAGAGTTATTTTACTTCTTTTCCCATTTTTACATATTTTCCAATAAAATGATGAATGTTTCCTTTACGAACGGAAGCTTACATCTGAAAACCTTGGTCTCATATTACATACCGAAATCGATATTTTCTCTGAAGTTTCTAACGATACTAACTCAATATTTGCCTTCTAGTTGAATTATCTTCATTCGCGTAGAATATTTTTATAAATTTTGTTTTTACCACTTAAACTCTCACGGGATATAGCAGTTTCGGTATTCGATAATTTTCGGATAATAAAATGCTTTAAATATCTTCCAACATCATGGGCGGAAAAAAAGAAAATTCTCGTTAAATTCCAGCGAAGTGAAAGTCCTTCACTGTCTGTTGCATTTATCTAATTTGTGAACCTCAAATTGCTAAGTTATTTTGTTTCATGCACATAACTTGCGATTTGTGCTGTGAAAAACCTTTAATGACTTCTTCCTTGTAAGTATTGCAACTATATTTCTTCACTTATCTTGTTGTTAAAGCGAAAATTAAGTTAATGTATTTTCGTGTTTGGTTAGCGGGGAAGAAAGTATCAGTTATTCTTTTCGGATACCACAGGAAATGAAAACATGAGGTAAATTTGTAGTAAAACGTATACGTAAAAAATGCGTATTATTGGAAAGCGTTTTTATGTTATGCCTTTTTGATGTCATTAAACTGTTAAAATATTTCTTTTTGGAGCATTTAATGCGTGTTAATTTATTTTGTAATCTCTTTTTTTATTCCCAGTCTTTGAATAGCAAGAACACTGATAGTATCTAACTGTTTTTGAAAATATCCATAAACACGAACAATAAAATGACGATAAATATTAAAATACATTTAGTAAAGTGGCGACTTTTTTGAAAGAATGTTTAATTAATTTATTGAAATATTTTCTGATTTATATCACTTTTTAAAAAATATCATGAACATAATTAGAGTTATGCATATTATTTCCAGTTAGATGCTTAATGATCTGAAAACTAATTTTGAGTATACGTATCTAGTTATCAAATGTTTGACTAAAGGCTTCATGTTTCGCTTCATGAGATTTTTTATTACCATACGAAAATAATATATTTTTTAAACATTAAGAAATGAATAAGAAAACGTATAATTTTTTAAAAGAAAATCTAAATATCAAAACTAAAACCATAAAAATTACTAGATTAATTATAGCATAAAAACAAGCAGTTCGTTGACAAGATATAGATTTCCTTTCTATAAGTTTCATTTGCAATGTGACTGAAATATGTCAAATGATTGGCTAAATAAAAATATGAAAACTTTTAGGATTAGGAAGTATGTCTGTTGTCTAATAGAACTTCATTTTTGAAAATTCTGTTTGACAAACTATAAATAGCTCTAAGAATGTTAATGAGTGGCGTTGCGTAGAAGAAAATGTACCAGGCCTAGATTATGAAATAGCAATTACCTGTGAAGAAACAATGTTAACAACTTTAAAAGTCAATTTTTAAACACGAGTTGTTAGTTTTATTTCATTTATTTCTAAATCTTATATTTGTTTCTTTTTATTACATAACATATATGCAATGCAAAAAATACGTTTAAATTTCATCACATATTAATTTCTGAATATATATACAAGCAAGAAACAAAAAACAGAACAACAACGACAAACTGCAAGAAATCGGGGGGGGGCAGGAACTATGCCAAAACCTAAAATGAAATATGAAATTTACATCTTTCGCTGCATCGTTATCAAGTTTTCCTGCAACGAAATGAGTAAATAAATTACGAAGCCAAAGAAGACACAAATTAAACTTTAAAAGTATTCTTGGAAAGAAATAAATGTGATCTGTGCCTTTATGAGTCCAACTCCTACAGGTAAAGTAGATAAGGGGAAAAAATATGGCATCAAAATCATGGAAAAAATCAGAAAATTGCGGAATAATGCAAAAATTTAAAAACTTATTTTGAGTAGACAGAGTCTAAAAACAAAACTTACAACTTTTACAAGGCAGAACACCTCGGGATGTGGAGCAAGGCTAACTCATCCTTCTTCCCCTACTTAAAACATCTCAAAAGGATTTCGGCTCACCATGTACACTGCGAAAGAAAAAAAAGAAGAAGACATTTTGATATCTCCCGTTCTACTGGGCCGATTGACAAAATTCAACTTGCGTTTTGCATGCCTCGAAATCTCGACTTAGGATATATAGATTTATATATAGCATTTTTCTAATATAGGCATTTTGACACAAAATCGAACTTTTTCTGAAATGACATGCAAATGTTTTTCCATATTTCGATTCTACAACTCAAATTATACCAAACTGCCAAGTGTTGCAAAAATCGCACGAGTAGTTTTAAAAAATTAGCCCTCAAAATTTTATTTCCTTCATGTTATTTGAATTTGGTATATATTTATAATTCTCTCTTATTTTATTAAATTTATTTGATTCTTCCTTTCATATTTCAAACTTTAGGTTCATTCCAAATAACGTTCGCCCATTTTTTATGTTTTATTTTTAAATAATTTTTATAAACTCTTAAAAAAATGCTATAACATATTAAAATTTTAACATGACCTTAAAGTAGATGTATTTCTAAGCATACCTGCAAAACATTCGAGTTTTTATTCAAAGATATACATGAATTTATATATTGGTGCATTTTGAAATTTAGCATATTTGTTGAAAGCGATAATCATCAAATGTGGTTTACGCACTTTGTTAAAATTATTTGAAAGTAGGAAAGATGTGACTTTTTTTACGCTCATGCAGAATGTAAAAAGGGAAAGGAAAATAGGTTGCCGTATATTAAGCAGTTCGCAAAGTGAATTATCTTGGCGCAAACTGAAAAAAATGCGCCAAGGTAAATTTTTAAAGTTCTCCATAAATGTCTCACCAAAAATTACAAAATTTATATTTAGGCATAATTTAAGTGGTAGAATCGAAATATTAGAAAAAAACTGGCATGCCACTTTTAGAAAAAGTCCGATTTTGTGCCCAAATGCCTATATTAGAACAGTACTATAAATAAATCTAATATATGCCGTAAGTCGCGCTTTCGAGACATGAAAAACGCAATTTGAATTTCGTCAATCGCCCCAGTAGAACGAGAGATATAAAACTGTCCCTTTTTTTCCCTCAGTGTACTTTGAGTGCCCACTTGCCGCCCATAAACTACGTGCTTACACGGGCTATGCATTTGCAAATCATCCTGGGACTTTCTTTCAACGTTGGATGCTTTCCCCTTTGCATGGGTGAGCCTTCCCCTTTGCATGTATCAATTGACTGCTAGTAGTTGAGCAATGTGTGTGGGCAGTAGTTATCTCATTGAACGTAAATAATTTCATTGTATGCCGCTTCTTTTGATATTTTAAAAGGTAAAAAGGTCTGGCTATGATATAAGGAGTTACCGGGTACACTGCACAATGAACGCCCATGTATGGAAACATTATCTTGAATAAATTCTTTGAACTTTAAAAATTATTGAATTGTGTAAACTATTGTTATCAAAATATGGCCAGATACTTACGATTTGATAAATTATATTTCTACTTAAAGCCATCATTGCTTGGACCATCTTGGTACATGGAATCGTAGTGTAATGCATGGTACACCAGTGTACAATTATTTATTTATCTCTTAGTTTATTTGCAATTACATTTGGATTGCAATTGCATCAATGGAACTTAGGTCTAAATATTATTTTTTGCGACATAATTTTAGTACAAATATGCATTTAGAATTACGAAAAAAATTACTTCGCTTTAGCGTAGATTTATGATTAAAACCTATCTGCAGCAGAAATCTAGAGAGTTCTGAGTAATTTAACAACTCTTGTATTCTATAAAGTTTTCTTAGCTTCGGGCAAGAATTCCCGTTTTGCATTTACTAAATGCGTAATCCGGAAAACTGCAGCTCCAAATAAAGGCTGGATATTATGCGTGCTTTGAATTGAATCAATAAATTTCCTACATCATTATGTATGCTGAAGTTCCGCACTCAGGAATGCTTTAGAAATTCCAAAGAATTCAAAGACTTGGAAAAATAAATTTTTAAGTTATTTTGACGGGGAATTGCTAATGCTGCGCTTTCGATGATGCTCGGAGAAAATATTTCCTTTTTTGAATTTCCTGATTTGGAATTATCACGAAGTATGAAAATGATGTATATAACTCGAGTTGAGTTTATTAGACTCGATATTTGTGCAAAAATATTAAACTTAAAACTTTCATATTATCGTGTTGAGGTATTCTTTGGTGAAATAAATTCAATAGATGGAATGACACATAATTAAAATATTATAATTAATTAATGAATGGCATTTTTTTTCTTCTTTTGCATTATTTAAGCATCCAGGTCTTCACATTAATTACATTTATAAAA
The DNA here is from genome assembly GCA_000611955.2 of Stegodyphus mimosarum. Lineage (NCBI taxonomy): Eukaryota > Metazoa > Arthropoda > Arachnida > Araneae > Eresidae > Stegodyphus > Stegodyphus mimosarum. The sequence continues at coordinate 970,710 of KK118582.1, read as the reverse complement.
ATATGCTCCTATTATGCTTTAAAAGTGCTTGACCAATGGCGCTTATGTTAGCATCGACTTGATTTTTTTTTTCATTCATGGAATTCTCAGTAATTCTTTTTAACACATCGAGTCCTAAATCTCTCAAGTTGTTTGTCAAATATTAACCAATATCTGTCCCTGAAGCTGTTAACTCTTTGAGGGGCAGGAAAAGCAATTAACGTTTTTATCTAAACTCTTCTTTTATGTACTATATCAAGTGTTACAATAAAATTATTTGCGACAATTACACATATTTTGTCCAAGATGCGTGAAAAAAAAATATGGTGGTTAGTGTCAATGACCACCGCCCACAGAACAAACACATCCCTACAAATCAGTCTGTATGGTACTCATAGAAACAGTTTTTTTGTTTTCAAGCAGAGTGCAACTTTGCATGTGCTGCATTCACACACTGTTCTTACAGGCTTTTTCTTGGTGCTGCAGAGTGCACATCGTCGTGAAGTTGTCTTCGATGGCTGATGATTATTTTCTTGAAGACGAGTTGCTGCATCAACTACTCGCTTACGTTTCTTGATTGCCATCTAGTGAGCTACAAGGGAACTTCAGAAACGGTCAGTCTTGGAAACACTCACACGAGTGAGTAAGACGTTCAATAGAAAAGGTGGTTACTGCAGGTAACCACAGCCTTTCAAAGAGTTATACAAAATGGTAAATTGTTAGAATACTATAAGCGCATTTCAAATATTAAACAAGTTCCGGTATGTTCATCGAATTATAATAAAGAGTGTTGCTTTTAAAGCAAAACTGAACAATTACTATTCTTTTTTGTTGGTTAACACTTTATCATCAAACTTTGAAATTCCAGCTATGTAGACATAAAAAAGGAAGCAAAAAATATCCTACAAGGGAGTATGGTATGGTACATTTTATTGCGGCGATACACTCGAGGGTTATCTGCCTACGGGGAGGAATGCCTTTGTGAAGAACTTTCTAAAAGGAGCTGACTCGTGTACATGTTATACATGATAGAAACCACGAAAATGCCCATGCAGCCAGCTCGCACGCCGTCATTCGAACTTCGGACCAAGTTACCAGTGCTTAGCGACTTACCGCTTGGCCGTTGGTCGGTCGTACAGGAAGCGAATTAGATATTTATTATCTTATTCGCGTCCTGTACGACCATCATAACGCTAGTTCTTTATTACTCTATATTTCTTTACTTTTTAGGAAACTCAGAATAATAAATGAAAGAATTATTGATAATGTTAAAGACGTCGTTATCATTAAAATATTACTTGAATCCGTTAAAAGCCTTGCCTAAATAATTTTCATTTTGCCATTTATGTTTAAAAATTGCATACAATATTTTTTGCGGTACTTTGAGATTATAAGTGATAGATCTAGTATTTGTGTTCTCAAAACTGAACTTTGTAGTCTTTCTTGAATTCGTAATTACTGGCATCAATTTGCAGGCATTGATTTATGTGCAAGTTATTTATTCAAAGAGATCCAGAAGTAAATTTATTGAACCAAGATCGATATTTGTGACCTATATTCTATTGTGTGTAAATGAGTTTACGATAAACGTTAAGAAGAAAACAATTTGCTTTTAAAATGATCTCATGCGTCTTATTGTTTGAAGAAAAATGTAATTACAGTAAAATACTTTACTCTAAACTGTATAAGGTACTTTCTCTCTCCTTTCCGCTTCTTCCTTCGTGGCGTAATTGGAAGCATACTCGACGGGTGTTCCAGGGCTCGAGTTCCGGCGAGGGTACTGCACATTTCTTCCGTCTCCTACTTCAAAATTACCTAATGACTCTTCAAATGGCGCCCGAATTAAAAAAGGTGATGGACGATAATTCTTCGTCTGCAGGAATTGGCGACTGCAACCTCTAATCCACAGTTGCCATTTGAAAGTGGATTATATAAGGTATTTTCTCCTCCTTTGCGAATGTCTTGGAGGTGTAACTGGAAGCATACTCGACGCATATTAAAGAGGTCAAGGGTCCGAGTTCCGGCGAAAGCGTTGCACATTTTTCACGTGTTCCCGTTTCAAAATAATCTAATGGCTCTACAACTAAAGCTTGTTATATACAAACCGCCATCACATTTCAAAAATACCTTTCACATTGATTCTTACCTGTCATGATTTTCATTGTATATGTAATCAACCCATAAAATTTCTAACTTCTACATAATTATCTGTTGAACTGCATTTAAACCACAAACTTAATTAAAAATTTTCGAGACGAAATTCATGAATTTTCAAATGAGAAGCGAAATCTGCCTGTTTTTCGTATCTAGAAATATTACATTTGAAAAAAAATGAGTGCTGCTTTGAAAGCTAATAAATTAGCATTTGTCGATAAAATTTAAACTGTTAAATTTTTCTTCGGATGACAACGCGTATATGGGTTTCTGTAATGAATCATTAGTGAGACTTTTAATTATTAAAATTGCATACCAGAAAGTTTAGCTATACGAAAGCTTACTTTCCACAGTTAAAAAATCTCATTTATTTATGTGCTGTCTCAAAATTTTCATTTTAAAAAATCAAGGGTATTTCATTTTTTGGTAAAACATTAATTGCGCACCGTCAGAGAATAAGAAATTCCAAGTCCCTTGCAAGCAATTTTACTTATATGGTGACATTTTGTCCCAAATAGATATTTCATTTTAGAAAATTATAATGCAATATATCGAGTTTGCTTTTTAAAATTGGAAAACTCTCTTTCGTAATATTATGATTACGTGCACTGAATTTTCCCTCCAAGTAGCTTTTATTTGCATCTACTAGCCTGTTGTTCTCAATTTGCACATATTATACTTTTATTTTCCGCAAACCGTATTTATGTACCATGCAAATATTTTTATGACCTAAGAAGAATTAAACACACTATTATTGAGAAGTTTTTTTATTATTCCATCTAATTCGTTTTCATTGAAGTAAGAATACATTGCAATGCTTATTTTCAATTACATTAGAGCAAGATCATCAAATTGTACATTTGCGTATTAATGATATCCATTTAAAAAACTTTAAAAACACCTAAAACAGACTCGAGGAAAAGGTTTTAAAAAAGAACGTTTTAAAAGTAATGAATGATAAGCTTACTTACGATAATGTTAGTTCATTTTCCTGAAATGTAATAAAAATAAAAAGAATAAGATATAAGGCAAAAATTCTTGCGAATTAACAAACAAAAGTATTTTTTCACATTAAAAGTCAACGCTATAAAACTCTTTGATAAAGCCTCTAATAAGAACGAAATATCTTTGATCATAGAGAAATACAGTCTTTAAGGGGCTGTATTACGCATCACTTTTAAAATCCACACTTGCTGTAGTCAGTCAATTGTAATTTATCCAACGCTCACTCGTTCACTTCTCGCAGTTGGCAGTCACAGTTAACGAGAAATTTACCTTTGTCATTCCGTCTATACCGCAAGGGCAATTATTCTTCGCTCATAACCTTGACATTATTCTTAAGATCCTTCGCTAATAATATGCCAAAACTTAGCATCTGTAATCGACTTTTCGCCGGTGGCAGCATTGGACAGATGAACGATTGTTAAAGTTAGGCTGAATTCACAGCAAAGAAATGAGCATACATGTAATGAGATTCGAAATTTTGATGTAAATTGCGGCAACAACAAATGATTTCCATGAAAGACTAAAGCGTATTTCTGCCATTAAAGGAAAACATTTCAGTTTTATGGTTCAAGTAAATCTTTAAATGATCGAAAGATTTGAGAACCTATCATATTTTCTGTGCTTTTAATATTACTAGGTAAAACATGTAACAGAATAACCGAGAAGATAGTTTTTGGTCTAAAGAATGATATTCATAAATATTCATGACTGATATTCTGTATTAAAGGCAAGATAATTACACAGAGTATTTCAAGCTGTCATTTATTCCATTTAATAAAAGAATATTCTTTTCATGGAAAGGCAAACGAAGACTTTTTATTTGATCTCGTACGTAGAGTAATTCAATTCACTTTTTTGTTACAATGTTATTTTACATAAAGCAGTATTTGCTTTAATAAGTCTGATTTTAGAAAAAACACAGTAATAAATGCACTGCTCAGTGGTTTCATAAATTCTTCTTGGAAAAAATAACTTAAATTTTTACCTTCTTGTACAAAACGGTTGAAGTAAAGGTTTTCTTCCTCAAGTAAAGGAAGTATTGTAATCATGAAAAATTCCGGGTACCATATTTCAACGAAAATATTCATTTTGACCGATAAGGAATGCAGTTTAAGAAAATTTTAGCATGGCATCAGTACGTAAGTTCAGAATAAAGGTATCTTTTTCCCAAAACGAATTATAAAACTAATTTAAAATGGATTCAGAAGAGATTTTTTCTTGGCGCCTGTACGTACGTACGTACGTATGTATATATGTATTTCGCATAACTCAAAAACAGGGAGCCTGAGACGGTTGAAATTTTGTATATAGGACTGCTGTAGTTGTGCACCTCTCTTTTTGGTGGCAATCGGCTAGACCAGAAGTATATAAATATATATCTATATATATCTATATATATATATCTATATATATATATATATATACCCACTCTATTACTCTGCTACTCGGCTACTCTGTTACTCGGATGTTGACAAATTGTGCGTTTTTTGCTTTAAAAATGATTGAATTATGTTGTTCTTATCTTCCGGGTACGGTTCTTATGCTTTTAGTTAACTTCCTCGCAATATGTGTAGAATTATTAACAATTTAAAAATTGCTTAAATTGTGACTAAGCCTAATTTTTTTCTTACCATAGGAGGCATATTTGTTTATATTTCAAATTTAGTAGAATAGTGGATTTGTTGCCCATTTAGAAAAACTAAGCTTCGCATCAAAAAAGATAAGGTCCTTTTTTAATATTGTGAATTAAATCATGTTTAATCTACTCTGGAATTATCATTTAAGTTTTTAAATTTTGCCATATACTGATTTAGCATAACGTCCGCAACAAATTAAGTGAGTTTCTACGGCTTTAGTGTCTATATGCGAATGAGACCAAAGTAAACTTTCAGTTTTGTGCACCGAAAAATCTGCCTTCTTGCCCGCTGGCCGAATTGCTTGTTTTTGCGTAGAAATATTAACTTTAATTGTAAAAATTGTTCTTTAAATTGTTTTAACTGTATTTATGTTTTATATTGTTCTATATTTTTCAACCTTTAATAAAGATATTTTGAGGTTTCCTGTATTTTCGCCTTGTGGCTAAGTGAGTGAGAAATATATATCTAATGAAATTCGAGGAAATAAATTTAAACGAAATGCAGGAAAAAATGCGTATAATTTAATATTCCGTACAAGGAAGTCATGTGGCGTCCACGTCAGATTTTTATTTTTCGTGAAGGTAAAAAAAGATTTTTCCTCGTACCCAAGTATAAACTCTTTCAGATTCTAGAGTTAAAAATTTTAAACGATGTTTCGATACACCGCAGGTTATTCCAAGCTCTGAATGGAGTTTTTCTACTACTGAAACTATACCATTCGTAAACATCTGAATTTAGGATGCGAATAAAGCACATGATTTCGCCAAGCTGCCTCTGCGCCGATGTAGTACCGTCCATTCCTACATTTATTTCAGTCTGCAGGCTATCAAGTGCACTTATTCCTGTGTAAGAAAATGTTCCCGTGTAAGAAAATGTCATTTGTATTTAATAAATTCCTTTATGCAAAGAGATTTCTAGTTACAGTTATCATACGCATTTTGCTTAACATAATTGCAAAAGGATATCATTTGAGAAACATGAAATCTATGCCCTACATGTATAAGGTATTTGTGCCGCCTTCTTTGCATGCCTTCGTGGTGTAATAGTAAGCCCGTTCGGCGCGTTTTCGAGAGATCAGAGATTCAAGTCTGGCGAGGGCATTGCACATTTTTCAGATCTCCTATATCAAAATAATTTAATGTCTCTACAGTGGCGCCGGAAGTTATAAAGGTGGTGGATGATGATTCTTCACAACCAGAGTTTGATGATTAGGTCCCCTAATCCCCAGTCGCCATTTAAAAGGGGGGAGTATATAAGCTAGTTCTTCCGCCTTCTTATGATGCCTTCATGGTGTAATGGTCAGCACACTCAGCGCGTTTTCGAAAGATCCGAGGTTCGAGTCCAGGCGAGGGTATTGCACATTTTTTATGTCTCCTGCATCAAAATAACCCAATGTCTCTACACATGCGCTTTTAATATAACAAATTTATAAAGTTTTTGAAGACTGCAAGGAAGTACTTGGAAACAACACGTATTTATTAGAAATGATATGGTGGACAGAAAGTGTTCAAAATTTGGCTAACTCTTCATCGAATTACGACATGTAAACCACACTAAGAGAGGTTCGCTTGCAACGCATTTAAAAAATGCTTGCTTTCACCCATTGCATTCACTGGACTCATGAAATTTACTGTATGGAATCTCTAGAGCATATAAGATATATGGGAGATATGCAGACTTCATATCATGAGTTGTTGAAATCGTTAAATGGGCAATATGTGATCGAGCATTGCGGCGCAGTAACAATACTACTGAAGTCAAAAATTGTGAGATTGTAAAATGAAGGTGATTTTGGAACAGATCTGTCTAAGATATATTGGGAACTTTTACTTCTGTTTCCATATAATAGTACAAAACTATTCCATTGGTATTCCAAACGAGAGTGAGCATGTCTTTTACTGATGATGGGATAAGCTCCTCTACAGACGTGAAAACGACCTACACTTCTCACATACTTACTACGAAGACTCATGAATCACCGTTGTGCGCTTTTATCCTGCAATTAATTTCAATGGGTTTATAAGGTATTTTTCCCGCCTTCTTCGCATGCGTGGTTCGAGTTGCAGTGAAGGCATTGCTCATTTTTTATCTCTTCTGCTTATAAATAATCTAATGTCTCTACAGTGGCGCCAAAAGCTGGTGAATGATGATTTTCCTCCACCAGGATTTGTTGATTGGGTCCCCTAACACCCAGTCGCCCTTTAAAAGGGGAAGTATGTAAGGTATGTCTCCCGCCTCCTTAGCATACCTTCGTGGTGTAGTGGTCAGCACGCTCGGCGCGTTCCAGAGATCCGTAGTTCGAGTCCCAGTGAAGGCATTGCTCATGTTTCATCGCTTCACCTTCCAAATAGCCTAATGTTTCCACATATTTAACCCTTTTACCCTTTCAAATATGCATCACAGATTTTTAAAACGGCGCATGTCGACAATAGCGTTGATATTTGCATGCATGTTGCTTCCTTGTTCAGTGCAATACCATATTGCCATACTGCAATACCATATTGCCACTTTTTGTTTATTTTTTCATAACTTGAGAAGGTAAGCTACAAGAAATATACAAATTAATTGTGTAACTTTTCGAAACACTGAAGACTTTCACATGAATCACTTACATATTTCTCAGTATTTGACTTATCTCTTATCAATAAAAATTCATTTATAAATCTTCCTTTTACGCTGAAAAATTACCAAAAATTATTTTGACAGAACTTCCAGGTTTGGAAATATTCCAAAATTTATTTTTACACTCAAAACATTCTTAATTGATTCTTAATGTGTTGTATTACTGAAGCAGTGGTTTTCAGTACGTGCAAAGTGAACTTTAGGCAGAATTCGTGTGAAATTTCTCCATGGAGCCATCCCCATATAGCAAATTAACCGTAATCAATTAATTATGCAACATTCCATTATTGGAAATGGCAACTCAATTTATTAATATTTATTAGTTTCTATTTTACTCCGATTCTTTATAATAAATCATTACTAATGCGATATATTTTATTATTTATTTATTATTTAATGCCATACAGTTTATGTGTTTTTATATTCATTTCCTGTATGATAAGTTTTATAATAGCTAAGAGTGCTTTTTTTCCATTTTCTGAAAGAAAGGCATTTTAAAAAAGTTAGAAATGTTTTTACTAAATAATGAATGAAATGCAATTAGGGGCATGCCGTTCTTCGAATCTTTTAACAGTGTATTTTAAATGTATAACACAGTAATAATAAATATTTTAGGAAAACAAATTTTCCTTACAATAGCTAAAATACCTCTGCTAGGTATAAATTTATCATTTTTTTTTAAATTTATGTTTAAAAATTCAGCTGTCTAAATGCAATTAATACATAATTAAACAATTTATAGTTGAATTTTTAAACATTAATAAAAATGTAAAAGAGGCGTCAACTCAAAATTACATGGCAGTTAATTAAAAATAAATAAATAAGTAGATAAAATGATGAACAAAGAATCTTTTTTGATGCAGTAATTATGTTTACTTGAATGCTCGTTTGAAAATTAAATATTTCGTTTTTACAAAATAAACGTCAAATCAACGTCTAGCTGAATCCATATTGAAGATATTTCAAAGCCATTGAATTTGCATAACTAATCAAGATTCAGAATTTAATTTTTTGGTCTAGAGAGAATTTCTTAATTTAGACTCAGGTATAATTTCATAAAATGCACCTGATAATTTCCCAGTTTTTTAAAATACGTTTTCAGTAAACACTTTGACGGAAATACAACAACAAACAAGCTTGCATTTCATAAAAGTAAAAAAAAATTGACTTCATTTAAATACTTGATTAGTGAAAAAAAGATAGATATAAAATAAAAGAATTGTTTGATTTGACTCTAGGAATTTTTATTTCGGAAACATTTCGCTAATAATTTATTTTTGCAGTTAATGAGCTGAGATTCTTCGTATTTTTGATTAGCGAGAAATGCGTTCCTTTTATGAAAAACATTTTCTTACGAACTTAAATTATGAAAATAATAGCACAACATTTAAAATAATTTATTGAGAGGAGGTGTGCATAAATGTTTTTTGAAATAATAATGAATAAACAAAAGATTAAAATTCATTACATACAAATTATTTGTTTGGAAAGATTTCTTGATAAACGAAAAACTAAATTTATAGCATAAAAAGTTTTTCTATTGAAAGAATTAGTGATAAAAGTTATAACTAAATCAAGAATTTGACTTTAAAGAATTTTTAAAGAATTTGTAACTAAATGAAAAGTTTATTGTTTTAATGTTTTTTAAGTATGTTAGAATTAACTAGTTTGCCAGTGTATGTATACAACATATTTTATAACTGCGAGATAGAAAATGACTTATACTAATTTAATAAGAATCGTCTAAAAAGTCGAGAAATCGGAAAAGGATAATTTGGTTATATTATGATGGTTAGCTTTATTACAAAACCCAAATCATGTTAATTAATGATTTATATATTCTTCACAGTTATAACATTTCTACAAATAAAAAATTTTTTGTCTACGTTAAATTAAATGTCACGGGAAAATATACCATGTCTATAATCCAATATAATTTTATTTAAATTCGCAAATGGCTGTTAATGAAAGAAAATAAAAAAAAGTGTGAAAAATTGCATAAAATGTGGCATTAAAACTGATAAAAGTAACTATATCAAAATAATTGAGAAACGAAATAAAGGAATTTTTATTTTAAAAGGTTGTAGATGCTAAGAATATGTTAAAATAAATACCAGATAAAAATTACACAAGGTAACAGAGTTATTCAAGATTTTTTTAAAAAATAATGCTTGTAAAATTTCTTAATACTTCTTAATAGTTCTAAATGTTACTGTATGTATCATCTTCTTTCTTGATGTTTCTTGAGCTTTTTAATTCCTTGTACGAAGTAACAGAAATACTGTATTCACAAAAAATTCCGGGTATCATATTTCAATGGAAATATCCATTTTTACCGCTATCGAATGCAATTCAGCCATGTTTTTGCTTCATATCTCTACGTAAGGACAGAATAAAGGACTCTGTTTCCCCAAACGAATTGTAAAACTGATTAGAAATAGATTCAGAAGTGAATTTTTCGTGGCCTCTGTACGTACGTACTCACATTACTCAAAAACTAGTAGCCTCAAAATGTTGTAATTTTGTATATAGGACTGGTTTAACATGTACGTGTGCATCTCCCTTTTTTGTTGCAAGCGGCCGCACCAAAAATATATAAATAGTTATATGTATTCCGACTCTATGTATTCCGACTCTGAGCGACTCCGTGAGCTCAGATTTTTATTCTTATATGTTGGTAAATTGTGCATTTTTTGCTTTAAAATAATAGAATTATGTTTTTCTTATCTTCCGCTTAAGGTTTTTATATCTTTAGTTAATCTGCATTCAATAGTTATAGAATTATCAACAATTTAAAAGTTCATTAAGTGCGGCTAAGCCTAATTTTTTTTACCATAGCAGTCATATTTGTTTAAATTTGAAACTTAACAGAATAGTGAATTAAGTCTTTCTGCAGCTGCAATGTCTTTTACAGAGTGGGACCAAAAGGAAACTTTTAGTTTTGTGCACCGAAAAATCTGCCTTTTTTTCTGGTGGTTGAATTGTTTGCTTTTTCGCAGAAACTCTAATTTTAATTCTCTTAATTGCATCTGCCATTTTACCTTTTTCTACATCTTTCAATTTTTAATGAAAATAATTTTTTTGTCTTGCCGCTTTTGAGTCTTTTTGCCTTGCCGCTTAGTGAGAACTGAGTTAATTGAATGAAAAATATATCTCTAATGAAGTTCGAGGAAAATAAGTTTAAATGAAATGCGGGACAAAATGCGTATAATTTAATATTCCGTGGAAGGAAGTTAGGTGGTGTACACACGAGATTTTTTAAACCTGTTTTCACATTTTGGGGTTATATTAGTTCTGAAAATGCATGACTATGGAAGTCAGAAATTCCTATACTTCAGTGTTTGGCATGCGATGCCCTTCTATTGCTGATGGCGCGTTTTTGATTCTCTAGTCTTCGGGGAACAATTAACAATGAATTTATTTTTTATTCTACGATTTCATTTATTTGCCTGGAGAAGATGAAGTTGCATATTGCTGGTACGAACAAGATGGATTTGCAAAGAACACAGCAAAGAACTGTATTTCTGTAGAAAATTTCGAGGACAGATTGATGAGACGAAACTCAGTCTATAGATATTACTTCATGAGATATTTTTTTCGGTGGTAGAGAACAAAATCTGCAGAACATTGAGGTCGCCTTAGTGCCTGAAAACGGCAGTAATTTTTGTGACATTTATACCCCAATCAGCTGAAATTTAGATTTTAAGCTTCATTATTATATTATTCTTCGATCTTCTTGGTTTTCGTTGTTGCTATAACGCGGCACGCTCAGATACTGTTTGCAATCTTAAGTTACATGTAAATTAAAATGAACACATTTTCGTACGTTATTTCTTTTTACCAGCACACATTTTCGAATTTTTTTGCAAATTTTTTATTTCTTCAAGAAATCAAGATCATGATTAGAAGATTCTCATTGAATTCGTCCCTTTTCCCTACCCGTTTTAGCTGTCCGAACACAAAAATAGCAATATAGAGAAGAAACTGTTATTAAATAGAAACAAATATTACTAGTAAAAAAATAATAAATATACATGCAAAGCTAAAAATTGTACGTGATCAAGGAAAAATACACAGGAATTTTAATTCTAATTAAAACTGTAAAGCTCAAATTTTTCTTGAGTGCAGACTTTTGAAAAAAAAAAAAAAAAACTAACCCAGTTATCTTCACAATGAAACTGAAGTCATTGTTTGGTAAAATCATTTAAAATGTCCAACCCTTAATTCTGAAAGCAAAATGATGGAATGTTTCATTAGAAACAGCATACCTCACAATGAAAGGAGAAAGAAAAGACGAGGACCATTTCCCATCAGTGCTACGTATTCCGCGTACTGCAAAAACGGTCGAAAAAGAACACCAGAAACATTTTACCCCGAGGGAATTGCATGAGGAAACGATTTTTGCTCACTCTAACTGCAGGTCTAACAAAAGGCTGATCCCGAATAGCAGACAAGTAAGAGAAAAGTGTATTGAAACAGTGAACCATAAGAAAGAAGTACATATACTTACTGAATAGAGAAGCTAAGTAAATCAATTTTGTAATTGGTATTTAAAGTGCATAGCAGTTCCTGTAGAAATCATTATCTTGCCACCAAATGAAATTTTCTGATAGTGAGAAGTATTTTCCTTTTAAAAGGGGAAAGATTTCAATTCAATCAATTATTTTATGCAGTAACTGCTTTAAATTTGTCATTGCTCGCATTGAAATCGTTGAGTTCATTAATAAAAAATATAAAATAGATAGAAAAACAAATTCCAAATTAGGGCTTCCAGCTGCCCATATTCCATGGAGGATTACGTTATTCAAAATTTGATAGCTCTAGGTACCGCTGTTTTGTCACAGTACGAGAAACATACATACATTTACTCAGCTTCGTCATTATTTAATTTCTTTAAATATAACACAGGGCGATGATATTTGGTGGCAACAATTTGGAAAGTGATGCGCCCTTTATAGTGATTCATCGCAAAATGGCAAAATGAAATTAATAGCTCTTTTGGCTATAAAACCGCATTTCTTCACATCGCTAACGATTTTTTAAAATTTATTTAACTGAACACCCAATTTATGATTTTTTTAAATCACTAAAATGTCTTTAATTTTATTTTTATGCTTGGTTAAATATGCGTGCATATTTAATGGAACTTTTATGCATAATTGTCGGTACACATATGACTTTTTTTTCCTGTTTCACAAATTAAAGCATAATGAGAAAATAATTAAAATCGCTCTAAGTTCTTTAATACTGAGTTAAATTTATTATTTAATTTTAAATTAACGTATAGTTGATAAAACGTGAATGGTAATAAAAGCGAATTTTCATTAAAAAGAATTTGATGAACTGCAGAAATGCTGTTTTGCTGCTCACGCCAGTTACTCTTTTCAAAAGCGTAAGCATTGCGGTTCAGTAAATAAGTAAATAAACTCAAATAAAGCAGATAAATCCTCCCTAATAACTGTACATAGGTTTTCGATCTTTTAATATAACAGTAAGTATTTCGAATAAAGACTCAAAACTCTTTACTAGACAGCGCATAAAAGATTACATTGTTCCGAAGTGAGTAATACATTAGCGTCAGAAACATCTTTATTTAATTACAATAATGCTGCAAATGTATATAAAAGTTATCTCTAGCTATATTATAAAGAGTATGAATTAAATTTATTGTAGTTTACATCAATTAGACTTTTTATTAAAACCAATATAAAGATATAGTTATTCAGAAGTACGTACGGAGTTTTTAAATAAATAAGTTAATAAAACAATTGGCTATTTTATTAAAAGATAAAATATAGGAAATCTATTAACAACAATTTTGAGAGCTAGCAATTTAGCAAGCCAGGGGGATGACAAATGTTCTGCTAGCATAATGTAATAGAACTGGAAGGACTAAACTGCAGACATTCTCACTCTAATTTAATACAAATAAACCTAAAATTTCGTGTTGATTGCAGTTTCGTTCTAAACTTGTCTGAACTTTTTCAGAAGCGTTGTTATTGCTGCAGTGAACACTTGCTCTGGAAATTAGGGTTATGCTCTAAACCAGTGTTCTTGATTGGAAGAAAAGAGCTGGAATTGCTTTTGCCTGTTCAAGGTGAAAACTTAGGAGAATGTAGTTTGCAGAATAAGACTCCCGAGCAGTTGCTCTATCAGCGAATATCAGTTAAGCAGTTTTCTAGTGCTTTTTTCAAAGCACAGTTTGGTTAAAATGTTCTCATTCTTTGTCGAACAATAACAATGATATTTCAGTGAGAGCATAACAGATGAACGAGATAGTTGCTTAGCGAACACGTGCCAAAGAACGCGTATACTTGTCCGAACTACCAACGTTCAGCGACTTTAGCACTCCGCCGCTGGTGGGCTGCTGCTAATAAGGAAAGATTTAATGTTTCACTTTAAGAAAAACCTATCTTTTATGCTAATTGCACAAACAACAAAAAGAAGTGAACGGTTTTTTTTAAAAACTTCTCATTACGCGGTAAATTACCATACAACCTGCGAAAACCTTTCTTTATTCAGAATATTATTTTGTGAAATTATTTTTAAAGAATCAGCATTTTTCGATTATAAAGTTTGACCTTAAGCAAGGATTTCTCAGAAAAATTCAGACCTAAATAAAGAATGTTTTTTTTTCTTGTCGCCCAACCGGGATAGCGGTTAACAACGCTGACTGTCGTACCGAAGGGCCCGGTTACGACTCCTGGAGAAAGCATGGACGTTTATAAATATATAGTGTCTCTGCTGTAAGGGGGCACTCTAAATATGCGGTTATCAGAAAGTCCTCACTAGAGGTAAGGGAAGAAGGATGGGAGATCCTCGGATTCGTTACCCCAGGGTGCTCTTCATCAAAATCGGGGGACGGAATTGAGCAAAGTAATATTGTCGTTACCTGTACGGTGCTCAAGGCTCTTGCCAACGACAGGCGCAATCTTGCACTCCTTCTAATGATGAATTTTCTGGGTTGTTCTGATGTTATTTTTCATACAAGTGAGATAAGTCACAACAATAATATTTTTTTTAGAATTTTAACGAAATTACTGTAAAAATTATATTGCCATCGTAATTAGGTAAGTATACAATTTTCAAGATAAATCTATCAGTAGAAAGCAGCTAAAAACTAATTTCAAGATTTGATTCAAACAAAGAAACGAATTAAATGAAACTTATGACATGAGTTTTATTTGTTTCAATGGAGTAGTAAAAAATACCACTATATAATGTCAAAACATTTTCTCCTTTGAATGCCATATCAGTTTTTAATTTACAACTCATAAATTTCTTTAATTTGTAAATTAAGAAAATCAAATGCAAAAAGTTAAATGTCTAATACATAGATGCAAATCGCGTAAAACATTTACTCTTTTCCTCATGTCTGAAATTAAGTCATGTGAACTTAGTCTCTCTATAAGTATAGAATAATAAATAATTAATTCTTTAATATCACTTTAACTTGGATAAAACGTTCTCCAACTGCATCAGCAAAAATACTTAACAAAAATTCATTGTGATTTCACATTCCTGAAAAAACTGGTTTCAAGTTGCATATAATACTTCGACAAATTAAGTAAATCACTGAGGATTTCGTCTGGAACATGAAAATGCATCACGCGTTTTATATTCCTTGTCAATAGTTTCAATATTTACTCTAATGAGGAAGTATTTACATACTCTTGGAGAGAAATGGGAAACTAAACTCTAGAAAATAACGTCCTCGGGGATACACACTCTCTGAAACTCACACTTGTCATAATCATTCCTATGTTTTTAAAAAAGTATGTTTACAACTAAAATAGTTGCATATAAATTTTGCAGTTCTATTATAGTTTGGAAACGAATGTATTTATATAGTTTTTGGGTGTGTTAGATTCTCAGATGTTGCTATCAATAAGAAATTTTCGAACAGCTTTATGAACAGAATGAAGGATATTCGTTTTCCTTTTTACCATATTACTACACTCTACTTTCTGATTTTCTAAAACTTTTATTGGAGACGTGTCACGTTCTCTTCTTTTAAGTTCGCTGTTTCCTGAAAGCAAACAGTTATTAGTTCTCTCATTATTTATTAGTATATAGTTTTGGTCTGTGCGTTTTTTGGCAGTTCCATTAGAATCAACAAAATTTGAACAGGTATTCTAAGAGAAAATGAGCAAGCAACAGGCATTTAGGTACTTGCATTTAAATAACTTAAAAATTATTTGATTTGTCATTTTTTAAAATTATTAGCGATTTTTAATTGTGTATAAAATATTTCAGGTTTACCATTTCACATTGCTAGCACCGAAATTTTGAATTTTGTTACAACTACATACACAGTAGTTTATGTTTCCATTGCAAATGAATGGAACTCTTAAATGGGAATTCATTTGTTTCATATTATGGCATATAATTTCTTCTTATTTCATTTTCGCATACAATTTATCTACAGTTACATCTCCAACATAGATTATAAAACACATTTAAAGATTATAGTACTTTATTGGCTTTTATGTACACTAAGGCGGAGCGGAAAAAATAAAAACTGTGACACCTTTTAAAGTTGTGTATTGACTAATATATGATTCATAAATTATTTGAAAATTTTTCTTCAACTTCATTTCCTGCAAAAGTATTGAAATTTTGTAATTTTGTAATAATACGATAAAACTAGGAAATTTTCAAAAATTGTCGAGCGAAAATTAATTACCCTTCAAACATTTGTATTGAATAAAATATAAATGATTTTTTCATATTTATTAACCGCAAGTTTGAACTAAAATAACATGAAAATAATTTTCAATAAATCTAATTTCCATTAACTTAATTACACTGTTGTAGAGCTTACTTTATAAGAATGCAAGTCTTCGCTGATTCAGTATACCACCCAGAAATGCCAACGAGGAGATGGGTGTATAACGAGTTACATCCGTGCTGATTCCAACCACCCTACCTTTGCACACTGTGTCCTAACACTCTACTTCATAGCCTGAATTCGGACTCAGTTCCGAAAGAAGTCATGATCGACCTATTCAGAATTGTTACTTTGATTACATTGTATCGAACTCCAGTTTCGCATACTTGCCCGGAAACATCCGTAGCAGTTTGAATGCACCTCTCAACCGTCTAGGCATTGCTTGGGAAGTAGAAAATATATGGAAGAAGTGAGGAGCCTTTCTTGATGCACTCCTTCAAATGTTCGCTCGATAGAGGGGATGTAAGAAGTGGATCTGTAGCTTCACAATGCTGCCAGTCGATGAGGTCAATACAGTGTTGCGCAATGACGCTGACTCATGGATCTTGAATGTAATGATTGACAGAAATGGCTCCTTTGACCGGGACTTCAGGGAAAAAATTCTTCGCATACGTAACACTCCAATAGGCTTCTTTTCGTTTTCAAGCACAGCTACAAGCAGATTCTTCGGATCTACAGCGTAAATATTTCTCTGAATGTAACCATTCTCAGTGACCTTCAAGGTTAACATTTAGGTATGAGAGAATAAAAGAGTATGCCGTAGGTTTATAAGAGGATGTTTTTTAAAGGGGGAAACTACCCATATTTAGGCTGTTTTTCGCCTGTACTAAGGCCAGAAATGGTGGTCATTTTATTATGGAGGCACCTAATGGGCGGTGGGCGGTGGCCGCCCATTATCCATCTTACTTCATATCCATCTTACCAGGGCACAGACAATTTACATCCATGGCTTCTCCGGGAGTTGCACCTGAGTCCTTCGGTATCGCAATCAGCTCCCCTAAGAACTATACCGTCTGTGCAGCCTGTTTATGAAAGTAAATTTAATGGTTCAATTGCATTTAATGTAAGCTCATATTGCATCATTTACTCTCATGATAAGAAAGCCAAATCCTTCAATGTAACAGATGGATTAAAGCTGCTTATGAAATTCAAAGGTCTCTGTTGACTATAGTGAGCCATCTTGTACTAAAAAATTTCCCAGGACTTCTTGTTGCCAAATTCGTTGGGCATTTACCTGAAGAAACAGCTCGGACTATATACTATAGATATTTTTTTTATTTGAGCTGAGATTTAAGTCGTCATAGCCTCTTCATGGCTGATAAATTTCCCTCAACTGATTGAAAAATCAACCACTGGGAGGCGCTCAGGATTGACCAAGCTGTTGTCTGTATGTTCGCAAAATGCATGATGAACCACTCTTGGTCTGTCTAATTGATTGAACATGTGCCTCAGAGGTAGCTCGATAGAGTAAAGCTGACATATCACCCATCACACAGATTCTTTATCTGGTAAACAAATGCCAACTCTTGAATTCCTACAACTTCTCTAAGTTGAGCTAAATGAAGGTTTTCATCATCCAAAAAACAAATCATCCTAACTTCCTTGATACTTTCTTAAGTATGCTACGCAATCTGTTGGCACACTGCCTGTCTAGTTCTAACAAACGGCTTTATAAAAAAAAATTTAAATCCTATGTATTTTAGCCTATGAAAATTAAAATAATATGCAAGTGCATTTTCGTGGCGTTTGTACATACGTATGTATGAATGTATCTCACATAACTCAAAAACGAGTAGCCTTTGAACGTTCAAATTTTGTATATATGACTGCTATAATATGTAGTCGTTCACCTCTCTTTTTGGTTGTAATCGACTGTTATATACCCACTCTGTTACTCAGCTGATTGAGCTCAGTTTTTGTTCTTATATGTTGGTAAATTGTGCATTTTTGCTTTAAAAATAATAGAATTATCATATTCTTATCTTCCGATTAAGGTTTTTATGCCTTAAGTTAATCTGCATGAAACAGTTACAGAATTATCAGCAATTTAATTGTTTTTTAAGTGTAACTAATCCTAATTCTTATTTACCATAGCAGCAATATTTGTTTACATTTGAAGCTTAGCAGAACAGTGAATTCAGTTTTTGCATCTTCAGTGTCTTTCTGCTGAGTTGCACTAAAATTAAACGTGGGACCAAAATTAAACACTAATTTTCGTGCACCAAAAAAAAAAAAAAACTGCCTTGTTGCCACTGGAAGAATTACTTGTTTTTGCTTAGAAACTCTAATTTTAATTGTAAAAATTGTTTTTTTTACTGTTTTAACTGTATTTGGTGTTTTATTTTTTTCCGTATTTTTCAGTTTTTAATGAAGAATTTTTGAGGTTTTATGTATGTTTGCTTTATCGCGAACTGAGAAGAGAATTAATTGAATGACAAATGTATCTCTAACGAAGTTCGAGGAAATAGGTTCAACTGAAATGCAGAAAAAAACCGTATAATTTAATATTTCGTACAAGGAAATCACGTGGTGTACAAATCACATTTTTTTATCAAATATTTAAAACAATTCAGTGCCTAAAGTTTGAGTGTATGCGGGAGATTTTGTTCATTCTAGTTTTGAAGGAAAGCACGGGTAGTTGTGCTTTTTAATTACAGTTATTAAAAGACTATTATAGAATAATATCGCTAATAGATGTAACTGAACTGAAGATATAAGCATAAATAAATATTTATTCGATTGAAGTGAAAGTTACTAAATACATAAAATAATGCAATAGCATAAAATTTTACCAAGCATATTAAATGCAGCTCCTGTGACAGTCAATAAATTAAATTTTGTGTCGCATTTCTTAACATAATCAGCTAAGCAATGAAACTAACTGCGTTACCTAATTTAAAGAAGATCCTGATATTTATTCCTTCACTCCCGCTTTGATGATTTTACTTTGGCAGAGAAATTTGCATCAATGGGATTAAAATCCATAACACCTCTTTAATACGAAAATCATTTCTCTTCGGAAATTAATTTTATAAATGAGTTCACGCCAGTTCATATTTATTGCCGTAAACGAACACTCATACCGTAATAAATTAAATCATGAATTGTTTGGGTGTAATCGCCAGTAAGAATCACTTTCTGTACGTTTACGAACTGCGCTTTCCCATCCCAACGCATTTCCAAGCAGGAATTCCATTGCCTGTACGAATTTCGAGATAACACTTTACCGCATGCAACGAGCAGACCGCATTCCATTGCACCGCACATCAATAATTCAATACTTGCCCTCAAATACCCTACAGACCATTGTGTGTTTGTTTACCTATTGCTAAAGTGCGCAGGGAAAGGTTCCTCAGTAAGATCCTCAACGTTCCACGCTCAATTCGACTAAGTGCACCTATCTTCCGACAGGGGCAACTAAATATCCCTGTCCAAATGCGAAACTTGTCCTGTATTAGCACAGTAATTGCCATGGAGATTTTCCTCCCCGCCCAAGCGTTTCTGTACAACTCGCTCAAATGAATGCCTGCTCTCTTGAAATGGTTTAGAAGAGGACTTGTAGATAGAGGAGTAATTGGGACCTCATTTGCAAGCGGCATTACTTAAAGTGAAAGAATGAGTGAAGTTTCATTCTTTATGGTGTTCTGTTTATTTAGAGAATTATTTTAAGAATGTAACTCTCTGGTAGTGCATCGCGAGTTTCTTGAATTAATTTTCTAAATACACAAGAAGCCGAAGACAGGAAAAGTTTAACCATTCTTCCACTTTGCTTAATGTTTCTAGTGGGCTGAAATGCAGAATATTAATTTAAGCAGCAGAGATATTTCATTATTTATATTTCTCATCTGCATTTCGCATATTATGAGACATGAAATGATTGCAGTAATTTGAAATTAATTATGTGTTTTGCAATTTTATATTCTTTTATAAAATCAATTAAAATACTTACGAAATAATATAAGGTAGGTATTTTTTTAAATTAAAGCATTAAAAATGAAACTTCAACTTTAAAGCATTAGAGTGCTTGTGAGTAACCTATAAACGCAAATCTGAAATCTTTCAGATTTTGTAATAGACCCAAAGGGAAGCTTTTTTCATTTACACACATGTATACGTTTTGAGAACATTTGGGCTAACGCCACATTCTGCTAAAAATACTTAAAAACAAAATATTCTTAGAATTTCCAACAGACAGTGTTACGAGCTGGAGGTAAAATGTTTTTTATTTCTTCCCGTACAGTGTTGCCATTTCTCACTTTGAAATTGTTAAGGATTTTAATAAAAAATGCGTTAAAGTTTTAAAAATATGAAACAGATGATAAAACAAATTCGAAGTTCAAAACTCCGACTTCCAAGTGCCCATGTTTGGGTGGAGGATTACGTTATTCAAAATTTGATGGCTCTTGGCACGTCTTTTTATATCGTCTTTCATTGTATAATTTCTTTAAATATAATACATGGCGATAATATTTGGTGACAACAATTTAAAAAGTGATAAGCCGTTTATAGTGAACCGACGCAAAATGCCATTTCGAGACTATTAGTCCTTCTGGGCTAACGAACCTTTAGGCTAAAAAATATATTTTATTTTTTAAATAAAAATTCATTACGAATTTGTAATATCTCATTTTTTCAGTTTGTTTTAAAACGTATACTTATCTATTGCTTCTTTAACATAATGGGACAGAACGAAAAAAAATCTATATATGCATTGTATATTTTATAATGTACTATACTCACAGAAAAATAAAATGGACTTTCAATAGAAAAACAATCGAATTCAATCCATATATCGATTTTAAGAGCTTGAATATCTTTATGCATTTATCCATATATCAATTTTAAGAGCTTATTTATCTTTATGCATTTTAAATACGTATAACATATAAAATTTCCAACGCAATTATTTAAACATATTTTTAAGATTAATATGTAACAGATTCTAATTGAAAGATAAAAATATATAATGTTTTATTAAAATTTTTATTAACGTGTTATATATCTAATTATTTTACATAATTAAAATACTAAATTTCATTTTCTCCGTACTTGCCTTAGATAGAATCTTGAATTTTTCATAACGTTATGAACAATTGCTAGTAAATAAAATAAAGGAATTAAATTATGCGAACCGAAGGTAATTAATTATGTTTACAATCGAATCAAAACTAGTCCAGAAAATCAAATGAAAATGCACTACAATTAAATTAGTATAATCTGCTTTGCCTTTACCAAATACATTATACTCAGGATGAATAATTTATTAACTTTTCGTACGTTTTCTTTACGCAACTCATGATTCACCCTGCAATATTTTTTCGTTCGCATTATGTTTATTTAATCCATTTCAAATATTATACGTAGACTGGGATTAAATAAAATTTATGTTTAACAACACCGGATAACTATTGTGGACAAAAGAATAATCTTTATTTATTTAATGGGATTTGCATTCAAAGGGAGATTTGCATTGATGGATTCCATAAAAGATTTCATTAGACTGTTTAATATTAAAATCTGTACTATTGAAATCTCCTCGCGTCTGCCTGTTTATTTGT
Organism: Stegodyphus mimosarum; assembly: GCA_000611955.2. Lineage (NCBI taxonomy): Eukaryota > Metazoa > Arthropoda > Arachnida > Araneae > Eresidae > Stegodyphus > Stegodyphus mimosarum. Next base: position 949,024 of record KK118582.1, on the reverse strand, counting down.
TTGTGACACCATCTCCTTCGTAACGGCCGGGAGTTGAGTTTCCAGAGCTCAAATGATTTTAAAAATTCGTGGGAAGTTACTTTAACCATTCACGTCTTCGTACGACTTTAATCAGCCGAGATATTAATTAAAAACTCTGAAACTACTAATTTCAGCCCTTATTTTTCCGAGTGGCAACGGTCTCGCACGCTGGAGATAAAAATCTGCTTTATTTCGAAAAGCGTTGCCACTGCTCTCTTTTAAATCTCAATGTTTCTTAATAAAAAATTTGTGAGTTTTACCAAACCAAGATATTAATTAGAAACTCTGAAAACGCTAATTTTCCCTCTAATTTTTTCAAGTGGCAACCGTCTAGCGCGCTGGAGATGTAAATGCTTTATTTTGAAAAGGGAGTTTTCTCTTTTAAATAGTAGAGTTTGTTAATAAACAGTTTGCAAGTTTTACAAAATACGAAAACAAAATACTATTGCCAAACATCAAACGTATAATTATTATACAATGTCATATTCTGCCTTTGAAGGAAGCACTGATTGCATGTAAGTCGTTGTAAGTCGAAAATTTTCGTCGATGTTAGCATTTTAAACCGTTTTTTTTAGCTGCTGTTAACAAATGTTTTTGCTTCAGGTTAATATGATTGACACGATATGTTATTGCCAAGTTGATTCTTTCATTGATATTGAGAAAATGTTGTTACATAAATTTCAATCATGACGTCATACATATATGTATTAACCTGAAATGTCAAAAGTTTTTATTTCCTGCCTTAGCAACAAAAACAAAACTACTTATGAATTGGTTGTTGTTTGCAAAGTGTGAAGTTATTTCTTTCATACTGAAATGCTTTATGCATTTTCTTTTCAGGTGTACGTAGAACTTATAAATTTTGCTTTGGCGGTAAATTTAGCAGGCTATAATCTTTCATCTTAAAATAAGTACACAGTCTGATTTCATTGTAAAATAAGTCACAGCAATATATACTTTCGTAAAACAGGAGATGAGGTGTATAAAGTATTATAAAAAGTTTACTATTATCAAATATATCTTTCTCTACTTGTAGCGTCAATTTTTTTAAAGTTATAGAGATCTCAGTTATTTATCCATATAACTTGTTCTCATCATTTTATCCATGTTCGAAAATTAAACTCGGCGTACTATTTCCCTTAATTTCATCTTTTCTTAAGAAATCTTCTACCTATATTTTTAAGCATGTCTGAAGTGAAGTTGAATTAAAATAATTGCAATTTGCAGAGGATGTTCGTTTTTTAAACGATTTTGCTGTGCTAAAAAAATCATTTGCTTGGAACGGTTTTTAACTACAACTACATTTTCAAAGTATAAATTATCGTCTCCTACGTGATAGTTTTGTTTTCATGCAAAATGGTTTAAAAAAATAAGGGATGAAAAGGCTATGTTTGTATTCTCTTAAGAAAATTAATCGTATCTAGTTATCAAACAAAACTGTGAATTACATGGTTTTTCGACATCTAAAACTACGATGTTTAATATTATGTAGAAGAAAGAAAAATAAGCATCAGAATTTGGTTTCAAGATGAAAAATTGTTCCCGATACATATCTAAGAGAAAATCGGAACATTTCGAATCTTGCAAGGGTAAGATCTTTGGTATTAAATGAAAATCCTCCGAGTCAAAGTGCAATTGAAAAATCATGAAAATGCTCAGTGTCAAATGAAAACAACATGATTAACGCTGATTAGAATCTTAAAAAGACGAAGAAAACATAGCGTAAATCGTCTTTTTCCAAGGCATATTGTCGCACGCAGATTGCGCTGCAGCTTCTTTAGTAGAAATAATTGTCAGGACAAAAATGGAAATATACTCTCACAGTAGATGAACCTTTGATATGTTTAAATGACTTGGTATAAAAAGAGATCCATTAATTATCATGAAAAAAAAATAAATTTAAAGCATAGTTCAAAGAATCTAAAAACGTTGATTTAAAGCATGGTTCAACGAATCTGAAACCGTTTTCCAAAGAGATTTATGATCGGTGCTGGTGTTACGTATAACAGCAAATTAGAAATACAGAGAGTAGTATAAATGTTACAATCCACATATTATCAGGAAAATTTTCTATACCCAGTTTTCAAATATGAAGTACCTTCTCTTTACCCACAGTGTCATCCATCAGTAGAACTGCATCAAGACGAAGCAAGAAGCCACACGCTAAAATCTATTATTGATTTCCTGGAAAAATGGAACAAGAAAGGGGTATCAAAGACATACCCTTCAGACACACCCCTACCAAAGCTCCTGATGCATCACCAATGGACTTTTGTGCTTTCGGACTTTAAAAGAGCGGATTATCCAAACCTCGACTTGCAACCCTCCTTGGACTTTGGAAGGTGTTCAAGAGAAGTAGATAAAATACATCTTCGGATACTGCAAAAGGTTTTGTTGTTTTGAAAATTAGTGTGTGGAAAGGGTACTTTTCCGTTAGAGCGGCGTCAGTTAAAAGTTCGCCATTGTGTTTTGGCCACCAATTGTTGCCAAGTGTAAAATTTTGAAATAATATATAGTTCAAAAAACTAAAAAACTTACTTCTGTGAAAAGTATCTTTTTTAATTTCATAATTCTTAAAGAAAGTAAAATTTCTTTTTAATTTTTAATCTAGAATATCTTACATATAAATAAGGAATAACAAAACAAAACGAAATTTAATCTAAACAGGTGGCATAAAATTACAAATATCATTCAATATTATAGAAAAATTTTAGTTTTTGAATATAACCAACGCATATAAATTCTGTTAAATATAACTGTAAACGGTTGCGAGCAGTGCGCCGCTGACGTTTATATCTTCATTTAACAATGCCCCATAGTCGTTTCACGTTTTGAGTACGGCATCTGGTTTCGGAGTCTACAAAATTATAATACACAGCGAAATTTCTCTTCCTTATATCTTGTGAAGCAGTCTGAAAATATAGTGCTGCCATCTGAAATGTTTTTTTGAATGGCAGTCATCAATGTTGTAGCACAACGGGAACATCGGAAACAGAGACTAGAAAACATTTCTTTTCTTTCCAACTAAATCCCCGAACTCAAACCGTTCAGCCTTCAAACCATGTATTGCTTCTCAGTCTTTTTTTTTTTTCAGAGCACGGACGTACGTAACAATGCCATTTAAAAGCTTTGTTTAAGTCAAAAGTTAACTTCATCGAATGATTTTGAGAGCAAAGACAATTGCTATGAATTATTCCTTTGTCCTCAAAGAATCTTATGGCAGCCTCTTCTCCATTAGGTAATTTTGCAAATTATGTAGTCCATTGTACTAAACAAAACCGCAAAATAGGGCAAACAATAACATATGATGGTATTTCAAATGAAAACTGCAAATCTCGAGCCACGATATTTCAAACTTTAAATTCCATAGCCATGGTTTTGGCGTGTTGTGGTAGGATTGTTTCCTTTTAATATTTTTTTTTCATTTTTAACTAACGCCACTCTAACGGAATAGAACCCCAGAAAGATAGCGAAGATTAAGGATTATCAAACAGAACATTTAAAACACAAAAAGGTTTGGCAAAATATGTCTGTAAATGCAATGAAATTCTTCTAAAAAATTTGCTAACGGCCTCTGTGTTTCGCTGTCTCGAGATGCTTCATTTTCTTGGAATTTCTTAAATTTGCACGCAATTATATTTCTTCTTTTAAATGAAATATTGTTAGCAAGCTAGTATAGAAATAAGTTTAGTTTTGAGATTGCTAAGTACGACTAAGTTTAAAAAGGTACTTCGATGATTTTTCCTTTCCATTTATACAGACATATATGTCGAAGCGATAGCTAATTTAAAACGAAGTAAAATGGTTTAAAAATAAATAAAATGCATTTATCATTTTCTACATTATAGTTTGACTTCAAAAAGAAAACGTTTAAATATTCATCAATCAATCTGAAATGTTTATAGGTTACTAATTCATTTTAATTAGGTAACCAGTTCACTTTAATTAGCTCTGACAATGACTTATGAACGAAGTTTTACTTATCATCGATGTAACTATGCAGCGTGATCTAATATTTATAAGCATTCGATAAATATATTGCACTGGGACATCTTTAAAAAATAAATAAGCACTTTCGAAGAAAAAGTCAAAAGTTTTAACTGTCAAAGAACATATACTGTCTAAAACTCAAAAATCTTCAAGAAATTGCAAAAAGGTTTTTCGCTTACTATTTTTTCTTTTTAAATTTTCGATATTCTTCGCCATTTTTACGGATTCGGGAAAGAAAAAATTGTGCATCTGGAGAAACCTAAATAAATCATTTTCATTCCGGTGACAAGTCCAACTTCTGGAAATCAGTTTTTCGCAAGTTCTCAAAGCAAAAAAAGAGAAGATGCAAGTTATAGCGAAAAAATAAAAAATATAGAAACCAGCGAATCTCTAGGAAACTGACTTACATTCTTATATTGGTTTATCTTACCCAGTTTTTCCCCCTCTCTTCGTAACGAAATACTCTTTGCTACACGTTCCTTCTAAGACACCTTAGTTCTTTTATTTTTTTTTTTTTCTCAAAAAAAAAAAAAAAAATCATAGTGTCACGAGGGAGATGATTTTATAGAACACTGAGTGGGACGATGTGGATAGTGACGTCCGGGGCAAAGAATATTCTTTCCTTCCCATGAAAGATATTCTTTCCGATTGTGTACGTTCCTCTGGCTTAAAAGACTTTTTTTCCCTCTTCATTTTCTTTACCGCGTATTCCCAAAAGGCATGATTTGTTGGTAAGAAAGTCCAACTTGATGAAATTTTGCAATTTTCAGAGAAGTACATTTTGGGGCAGTTCAGAGCCCTCCTACGCATCTTAAAATGATACAATTGAAATGAATAAAATATTCGATTAATAAATAATGTGAGCTGTTTAGGGCCTTACTTAAATTATCCGTGCAAATTGAGAACCGCTAGTAAATGTATTTGAATGCTTTCCAAATGTTTTTTTTTTTCAATTTGCAAAGAATATAGTTCAATAAATAGATAACAGTACGAAAAATTTGTAACATATTTCTTAGATAGCAGCGAATTTTCAGGAAATATTGTGGTGGAAGAAATATAATATCATCAATCACTCCAGAAATTTTTAATATTTTATATCAATTGTTAAAGAAACGTATTCGGCTGCTTTTGTTCATAGAAATGCAACAGATGTCAGATGAAGTCAGCAGCAGACTCTTAACTTGCCACGAAACAGCGGTTTGCAAGATGGTGGATACTCGTTTGTTGACTGCTGAACAGAAGTGAAAACCGCAAAGAAATATGCGCATATTGTTCGTAGAAGAAACCGGATGAGTCGTATATTGTTCATAGAAGAAACCGGATGAGTCGTATATTGTTCATAAAAGAAACCGTATGAACGGGCATATTGTTCATAGAAGAAACAGCATGAAGCGCATGTAGTTCATAGAAGAAACCGCATGAACCGCATATTGTTCATAGAAGAAACCGCATGAACCGCATATAGTTCATAGAAGAAACCGCATATTGTTCATAGAAAAAGCAACAGATGTCAGAGGAAGTTAGTAGTAGACTCTAACTTGCCGCGAAACAGCGGTTTTCAAAATGGTGGATAACCGTAGATTGATTATTGAACAGAAGAGAAAACCGCAATGTTTTTTGAAGAAACGAAAAGTTAGGTGGCGATGCAAAGATGATTTCGTACAGATTTTGATATAAGCTCGCCTTCCTGCAAGTAGACAATTGAAAGTAGAATTTGAAGAAACTATATCTACACTGAAGTAGAATCGATGACTCCCATCAAGACTCCGCTCACCTAAAAATGGCAAGGTCTACCTTTACACACTCAGTGTTTAATGCAAAGTGGAAACCTTCTACACCCTTCAAAATTTGTTCTTGATTTTCTGTAAGAGAGTTTAATGTAGATGTAATGTGGCATTTGTCTTTTGAACGTTAAGAAGTTGGGAGACAATGGCACCCGCAAATCCTGGATACTAATCTACGTGAATTATTTTTATGGGCTTATTTAAAAGATACGGTTTTGGCAAGGAAGCGTGCAAATCTAGGGCAACTTAAGGCTCTTATCATGAAGTTTTAGCCTGCAATTTTGGGAAGATACGTGCACCGTATTGTTGGTTAAGACAAAACAGATCAAATAAAGTTTAATACAAAAACGTATGTTGGAAATCATACGGGGTGGGCAATGGAGTTTGCACAACTTAAATTTCACGAACGCAAAAAATTTCACTTTATATTTATTTATCGTATAGGTATTATTTATCATATAAGTCAACTTCAGAAAGCGCACATGTAGAAGTTTATCTGACAGTCAAGTTCGTAGAACAACCTTTCGTAGTTTCTTTCACATATTTACACATATGCAAGAGAAATCACCAATTATCTTCATAATTATTAATTTCATAATCACTATTATTGTCTATTATCATATATTTACATACAACGACACGTATTTGAAGTAAGAAATAACAGCTTTCAAATAAATTCATTTTCCTTTCGAAATGATCTATAACAAAGAACAAATGAGTTAAATATGTTTTATAATCACATAATATATGTGCTATGCGAGTTTAAATAGTACTCAATAAAGGATTTCATTAATGTGTAACCCTGTTTGATTCATTCAAAGTGTCATAGACTTGGTTTTAATGCGCTTGTATGAGTTGCCAGATAATATGGTACTAAAACAAATTTGTAATTTTTTTTAATAAATTTACTTGAACTCACTTTTTGAAATGTGCTATCAAATGTCCTTTATACCAAATATGCAAGTCATTGGAATAAATTTAACTTGAAAACTTTCCATGAATTTACGAAATTGTAAAGTGTTTTTCGAAACTCATTGTATGTATATATCTGCGTGTGTGCGCTTTTGTGAGATTTAAAAATATGTAAACTATAAATAAATATAAATTATAATTTATATTAGCAATAACCTGCTAACGTGTAAATTATATTTATTTCCGTATAATTATATTTATTTATTCTAAAAATAGTAATCCCTTTCTGCACTCCATCATTTCGAGACTATTCCATGTCATATGACTCTTAACTAACTGACATAAAACTAACTCTTTCTACATTAAGATTTCACTTTGTACACAACTGCCCTTGCTTTCCACACTTTATCCTATCCAGACCGCTGCTTTCTGCTCTCTTCTTACTAGAATGCCACAAACATTGCGACACACTACTTGTGCCTATTTCCGACTTTAACATTTGAAATAGGTACAAGTAATGCGTCAAGTTATTTGTGGCTATAACATATTTACTAAAATAAAGATGAATATTTAAGTTACTTTGGCTGCCAAATTGCTGTTCATTTTAGATCTAGAATCTAAGTTTCTATGTCATCAATATTTCTACGTATCTATGCAATTCATTTTTCTGCTACGTCAATATAACTAAGCTTGTTTTCATTACAGTGAGTGTTTTCTTTATTACACACACACACCACGCACACACACATACACACACATATATATATATATGAACTAAAAAAAAAGAAACGTTCAGGTTATAAATTATTTTACAATGGTTAAAATGCATATCAATAATAAATAAACATGAAACTTGCCTTTTTTGTTTAAGTTATAAATAGTATTAGTGGATATGAAATATAATTTGGTTAAAAAATATCTGAAACTTAAAGAAAGTAGAAGCAAATACTAATTAAAACTGTTGTAAAATTAAGAACATGAAAAATATCTGAATGCTTTTTCTTGGATATGAAACCAAAGCACATATTATTGGTGGTGCTATAAACCCTTTTTAGAATTACGTTCTTTTTAAATATATACATTGAAAAGTAAAGCGTTCCTTTTTCAAGAAAAACATTCATCGTCCGTTCCGCACGAAAATATCACGATGTAGCTTGGAAGATAATTTTTACATTCTTTAGAAACCTAAGCAAAGTATCAACAGCCTTTCCTGTATATTTTACTTTATTCTTGAAAGAAAAACATATTTTCCATTGAAAATTTCGACTTCCAGCCGGCTGCTGATTTTTTTTAATATTATTCAGATCTTGTAGTAGGTGGCTTACAAAAAGATGCTCTGTGTTGCTAACAGGCATTGCAAAGTTTTGCTTGCCTGTTTATGCTTTTGAATTCTTTCCATCTTCGCACTTCAAGTTTTCTTTTCAGATTTTCATGAATACAGAACTGTTTGTTCGATTAACAAAGCTTAGAAAAATGTTTTCTTAAAGTAGCATCACTTTCTGTGGAAATATTATCAAAATCGTTTTTCATAAATGGAAGCAAAATACGTCGACTTTAAGTTAGGCAAAATACTATTTAACTCTATTTCCTACAAAGCAATATTTTAGACGTGTGGGTCTAGCATTAAAGCGCTATGCCATATTCAGGACTGTACTACCATAATGGATCAGCTGTATATTGTAGATCCAAAAAATTTAGTCCAGTGTTTGAGAATAACACGGAAGTAAATATTGAACTGTATTCAAGTTAAAAAATACAAAGATCTTAAAGGAGAGAGAAAAAAAAAGCTTTAAACTTTATTATATTAAATTACCAACAAATCCACCATAAATTTGTAGAACATCGCACATGTTAAAATAAACTAGAATATCTGCATACAGGCATTTCTAACGTCAAACATTCTTAATAAATATACAATAATTATTATCTGCGATAGAATATTGGAGGCGGTTACTTGGTTTCATCACCAAGTTTTATCAGTGCGTTCCATCTCAGCTTCCTGCGAAGTGATTTAAGAAGACAATCGATGCCTATATTCCTTTCCTTATTATCAAAATGATCATTTTTGGAGACAGTTATGACAGGAAATCAGAAATGGTTACTGTACTTAAGCAGCAAACACGGAAGGCCGTGTAATGAGGTCTCGAACCATGACCTCAACTTCGATGTCTTGCTTCGAGACGTCCCAAATGTCTTTCTAAGTATAAGAATGCATGTCAAGAGAACATTATTTTAGGATGTAAAGAAAGGAGAAATACAGATCATTGTTGCCACCATTCGGCAAACTAAAAGAAGAATTGACATCATTCCAGCTAATATTCAGATCAGCCAACATTCTTCTGTCACAAGTAGATTAACTTTCAGCATGCTTATGCCAGATCACATAGTACTTTGTTGAGACATTAAAATTTTTTAGAAGCACAAAACTAAAGAATTGTGCAATGCCCTCACCGGAACTGGAACCTCGAACCTCTTGAATACGCGCCGAGTGTGCTGAACATTACATAACGAAGACATGCTAAGAAGGCCGGAGAAATACCTTATAACTTCAATATCTACGCAAAAATTATAGGATTTGGATTACGAAATGTCACTGCAACCAGAGTGCTTGCTAAATATTACCAAGCCATTACATCTTAATGGAATATCTTCGATGATGTAGTGGATATGCAGTAAGCATTGCAAAACGTTCTTGACTCTAAACCAGAGACGTTTTGTCCATGTGGGTTAACCTACCAATCACGAGACGGTCATATGTAACGCTGGGAGTTAAACGAAATAATGGCTACTTTACATATTGTGACTTCCACCTTTCTTTTTCGACCGAAAGCAAACAAAGGAAATTTTCGCACACCTATCTTAGCTACACTTGAGACGAAATAATTTCAATCTCATATTCCACTTTTGAAATGATCTTTTTGAAACAATAATTTTGTGGTCGTATTAATGTATAATTACAATAAAGAGCCAAAATGTAATGCATAAGAAGTAAAACATTCATCACCTGCGTTGCTGGCACTTCTGTATCGATTTGGGCAGATCAAGTACCAAGCATATGAGAAATCCCATTTACTTGTATTTGCGAAGAATCCAGAGATACGCATTCATCTAAATATTTCGGAAGCGATCTGTCATTGAAATGAAATGACATGTCAGATTTTCAGTTATTATAATTTCTAATATTAAGTCTCAAAAACACTTGTGCCAGGAATACCATTCATACACATTTTTGATTTGTTTATTTAATAGAAGATAATGGTATATTTCTTACTTGGTCCTTCATACCAAAATCTTGCTTATATAAGATTATTATGATTATTATTCGCATCCATGCAACATATAAAGATTAGATTGGTAAATGGGTGCATTCTCTCATTGTTCAGAATATAGAACAACCAATGGCGATGGTGTGGTTGCTAACTCAACACCATTCCACTTTGAATCCAGATGACAGAGTTTATGAGTCTTGTAGTTCATTTACGCTATAGGCATTTTCTTGAAATTAATTCCACACCAGATGGAATGCTTATACTTTTCTTGCTTAATTCACAAAGACTATGCCTGATCAACGATATTCTAATTCCTAATTATTTCCCTTAATACTAAATTTAGTGTCTACCAGGCAGTATCCATAAGTAGTAGTATTAACTAGGATACTATAAGGGGATAGTCATTTTAGTAACATTCTTGGTTTTCTAAACCTCTATGATCTAATAGCAGAATTTTAGGAAAGAAACGTCTTAGAAAAATTCACTGAGTCCTTGGTGGGAATTCGAACCTTAGGATGAATTCCTGGACTGATTTGCTGACGGCTATGATACAACATGCGGTAGAAATAGTTTCACAACCTGATTTATTCTTTGAACGCATTGCATTCCCAAAGTCTTGAAAGAACAACGGTGCTCTTTCTCACTGTATGTCATATGAGATACCTCTCAAGGAAGAAGTAAAAGTTTTCAGTGAAATTTCTATTAAGATCGGGATTGAAATTTGTTTTTACATTTCAAACGTGTTTGTGTTTTACAAAACACAAACACATTTGAAACAAATAAAAACAACAAAATTTTAACAGAAATAGTTTTATTTTTATTCTGACATTTCCTTTAGTAGAAAAAGAAGGTAAAGAATATTGTCCAGAAAAACTTAGCAAAACGTGTGTGTGAAATTTAACTGGATGACTTTGAAATGACGTCTTGAATAGAAAATGTTGCTTTTGCTTCAACGTACTTTGCGATCCGAAGGAGCGAATTTGTGAGAAACGTAGTAGAAAACTTCAAATATAAGTCTCCCATTTCGGAAAATGTTTGCGTGAAACATATGAGTTAAGCTTTAAAATCACAGCATTCATAACAATAGCTGTTGTAAAATAGCAACTGTACAGACCGATTTTTAATATTTGAAACGAAATATTTTGGAAATACATTTGTTGTATTAATCCACTTCTGTCACAAAATATAATCTACATATAAAATAAAACCTGGATTTGAAATGCTTCAAAATGTCTTGAATATATACAACGCAGAATTAGAAGCACTTCTTCGAGTAATTAACTAAACAACAATTTCATATGGCCCATGTAGAATGACTAGTTCTCGCTTATAAATATAGAATATTTTAATTAGGATCTTAATAAAGCATGAAATTATTAACATAAAGACTTCAGTCATACAATTTCAAAACAGAACGCACTCCATGTAAGAGAAGGAGAAACCTAAAAGGTAATTTTCAGGCATGAGAAAATTAGTTTTCAGTGTTGTAATAAGTTTTTACAGCTTTTAAATATTTTTATCATTTTAGCAGCTAAATAATTTAAAGATTATTATCACGTTATTCTTGTACAAACTATACAGTTGTTTTGTATAAATGTATAAATCACACGTAAAAATACGAATTAGCATACACAGAAATAAAGAATATCACCCGTTTTATAGAGGGGCCCACTAGCAGCCGAGCGATAACGTTGCTGAATATTAGTAATTTTGTCGGAGGTTCGAATCCGAGAACAAGGTGGATGCATGGGCGTTTTCGTAGTTTTAGTCATGAGCAAAGTCGATTTCCCTTAGTAACCGAAGGGAAATACGAGTCAGTTCCCCTTAGTAAGCCCTCCAAGAAAGCATATCTCCCTTTAATTAGAGAGTTCTCAAATGCTTTGTCATATTCAAATAAAACAAACTAAACCAACATTTAACAGTGTGTTATTTCGATTGAATAAAATACGAATCAGCTGTTTATTAAATTATAACCAAAATCAGAAGTCATTAAGATAATATTAAAATTATAGAGAAACGTCTTTTACCTTTATTCCGCATGCAGATTTCATTTATTTAAGCTTCTAGATATTTTCATATTTTATTTACTGTCTTTACAGAAAACTGAAGTTAATAAAACAAAGCATCCAATATATTAATTTTTTAAGAGGAGGGGGAGAGGAAGCCTGTAAAATTTATCATTCAAACAAAGGCTTCGTTCCCTCCCCTAAGCTTACGATGGGATAAAACTTTTTACGATGATGTCACTCTTATTTTAACTCAGCCTTTCGTTAATTATAGCCCAAGGATCGATTAATTTAAACAAAAATATCTGGTTCGATATTTTAATCCAAAATAATACTTTGTCTTTATATTGATTTCATCGAATGTGGAAATGTTGCATGGTTTAAAAAATACAAAATGGTTTACGAATTCTAAAAATTTCACAAATTTATAAAAATCTGACAACTGGGCAATTGAATTCTATTCACACGATTATGAATCTAAAGGCCGGGATATTTTTTGACAGGAGGATAGCTATTTATTTCACATTTTGGCACTGTACCAAATAAGAAATCATAATTGCAATAAATGCTGTAGCTTTATTTGTTGGCAAACACACTGAAAAGTAATTTTTGGTAAGTTTCGGGTTTCTTTGTATGTGAGTAAATTGTTTCCAGTATTACACTTAATTTATGTACTTAATTTCGCTAAGGTCGATACGATATAGTGTCATCTATCGGTAAACTTCTGAACTAAATATTTATGCCCTTCTAAAAAAATTTCTTCCATAACCAACCGACATTAAACAGGTCTGCAGAATCGAAAAGGGCAAAAAGAATATTCCTTTCACCCAACATAGTAGTTAAATAAATAGTAACTAAAATATCATCAACGTGCCCGTAGATAAGTATTATACTATAACTTAATAAACGTTTAATCACTACACACATCTTCAAGAATCATATGCAAATTTCAGGAAGTAACCAGATGACACCGATGGTACGTCACAATGACGAAAGTGATATATAAGGAATACAGGCAAAGAAGTAAAATTGTTCGCAGGCGCTTTATAAGCATTTTAGTGCAATAACCGAATAGTTATGACACAAAGGACGCATTTGATTGATTGTTTACGTGGTAGAATTATCGGCCGTCTGGAATGTGGGCGTTCCTAACTGGAAGTATCAGACGAATTTGGAATTGTCCAGAGTGTCATCTCCAGGCTTTGGTAACAATTCCAAGCTGATGGTAATGTGAGTAGATGTTACAACACAGGTCGCCCCAGAGTTACAACGCCGAATGAGGACCGGTATTTGGCAGTTACTGCCAAAAGAAACAGGCGATGCACACCCTCAGCTTGTCTCGTCAGCTCTCTTCAGCCACTGGTACGACAATTTCAAGGCAGACCGTGTACAGACGCTTAGGGCAAATTGGTCTATATGCTCGTTGACCTGTCAGATGCGTTCCAATTACTGCAACTCACTGTCGCCTGCGGTTAGCCTGGAGTAGAGAGCATGCATTGTAGACACCGCAACAGTGGGCTTGTGTGATGTTTTCCGACGAGTCCAGGTTTAGTTTGCAGTCTGATTCTCGCCGGACTTTCATATGGAGAGCTCCAGGTACCTGTTACCACCAAGAAAACATCATTGAACGACACCGTTACGGTGGTGCAGGAGTGCTCGTTCGGGGTGGAATTATTCTGGGTTTCAGAACTGACCTGCATGCTCAAACTGGGATCATGACAAGCCAAATCTATCGGGACGTCATTCTGGAACAACATGTACGTTTTTTTCGGGGTATTGCGTTTTGAGTGGTGTAATATCCCCCCAAGATCAGTTCGATAATTTGATACTTAGCATGCCTAGGCGTTGTACGGACTGTATTGCATCGTCTGGGAGACATACAATGTATTAACAATCATATCAAACGTGTAATATTGGTTTTTTGTAAATAGGTTTTTTTTTGTAATTTGCTCCAGGGAGAAAAAATCGCTAATTTTTTTTAATAATATTAAACATATAGCATCTTTTTTGCTCTTTACCTTTTGTTTAATAAATAAGCTTTACAAATAAGTCAAATTTGTTTTGCTTCTAACTCTTCCTTTGCCTGATTTTGCATTATCCTTAATTTATGGACATGGGTGTATTAGGTTATAGTATAGAACTTTAAAACGTTCTAAAACAATTTTTAACTTTCTTAAAATTGTCACCAAAAACATTTTATAGCATTTATGATCTTTGAAAAATTAAATTTTTTTTAAAGTATCAATGAATACTAAGCGAAATGTGAGTGGCAACAACCAGTTTAATATTTTTAATATGTATTATTTAAAAATATTTCAAAAACTATTAAACTGTGGAATATATGCAGAATATAAAATAATATTTTGTTTATTAGAATCTGATGAATTGTAGCATAAATAACCTTTTATAAAACTTACTGAATTTTCTTGCATTTATTTATTGAGTATTTTTATTTCTCTCATAATGTTAGAACTGTAATTACTATATGCTCCTTGGTACACATGAAAGATGTTACAAAATGATAAAAAATAACAACTGTGCAGAACATTTCCGAAAGAATTTTATATAAGAGGAAATTATCGGCGCTGGAGCATAATTTACTATTTATAACATACTAAAATTGCATTTTTTGCAGCACAGCGACACATGAAAGCTTTTTTATTTTGACTGCGCGGTTATCAGCCTCAAAACAGAGTTCAAGGCATCAGAGATATTTCATGTTTATTACATTAAAGCATCGCAATAACTGAGCACGTAGGGCTACAAAATTTCACGGTAACACCAGGAGTTCTTCTTGACGCTGTAAATTAACACCTTAACCGGGGAAAATGCTTCCGTAAATTCAGCTTTAGGGAAACATTTTGTTAATACAGTCAAGTCGTATTCTGTAGTTTCTTAAATGTACGTTAGCGTATCTCAGTTAAATATAATATTTATGGAATGCCATTGTTTAACTTCTGTAATGTCCTGAAAGAAAACATGTTTAAGGTAACAAAATCTTCTTTTTTTTTAACCCAAGGGGGGTTGTCCCAGAATGATTATTAATTTCGCTTTGGCATGTTTTGCCGTTTCTCTTTTCACAGTGTTGCTACTAAATATTATCACTCTGTATTACATTTAAAGAAATAAAGTAATGAAGGATCTGCATAAGTGTATGTATGTTTCTCGCATTGGTGTGAAACAACGATACCTAGAGCCATCAAATTCCGAATAACGTAATCCTCCACCCGAGTAGGGGCATGTGGAAGAACAAATTTGAAACTTGAAATTTGTTTTATTATTGATTTCGTATTTTGTAAAACGTAAACGAATTTTTGATTAACAAACTCAACGATTTCGAACAAACAATGGTAACATTGTACAAAAAAAAAAAAAAAATCTGAAAAAATTCAGATTATTATTTTTGTTGTTGTATGTAAGAAGTGGACTTATAAACTAAGATAGATATGTCTTTAATTAATAGTAGTTAGTCCGAAATCAGTTCATAAAGTAAATAGTTTTTCCATCAATTAATTTACTTAATATTCAGAAATTTAACAGCCTTTTTCGAGGGTATAAATCGATATTTTACAATAGTATATTATTAAAATTCTAATCGACTTATGTGTCAGATATAAAAATTGGTTATAATTTCTGTATCTGTCCATATATGTATGTGTGTGACGATTTGCGTAGAAAAGCTGAAGGCAAATAATGCGTCTTCATTCTTGAACAATCTCGAAGACGTTATAGATTAGTAATATGCCGTTTATTTTAACTAAACATTTGGCAGTCACAAATAATTAGGCCCGCAGGTCATGCTACTTCTATGACGTAATACTTGTACTTACATTTTCATATCGTTTTGATAAGAATGAAGCAGCGCAGCTGCAGTCTAGTATGGCCCAGAAGCAGAAAGCAAGTGCATTGTGTTCAGGACGAAATCTTAGTTTCAGTTTTACGGGTAATTAATAAAGTATTAAAAATTCTTTGCTCTTTGGGATTCAGTTCTATTTACGTCACCAGAGTTATTTAAAAGTCACGTGATATGGATTAATCTAGAAATGACGCAGTTTAGAAAGAGTCATTATAAGTTATTATATTTAGACGAGAGAGGGAAAATACCAAAATTAAAATGAAGAATAAAGGGGATTATTTTTTATTTAAGTTATAATTTTTGGCTTACATATTTTTTATATCTTATATGTATATATAAAGAACTAATTAAATTTTGAAATTTGGGATTTGAAAAAAATACTTGCACTAAAGCTGCTAAGTAAGTTTTTTTAAACTATTTTATTACAATTCAATATGTTTATTAATACTCATAATTTCCTTTTCCAGAAGATAATTCCAAAACTACTTTAATAAATACCTATACCTATATATATGTGTGTGTGTAAGATATAATAAAATACGATGGCTGTGCATCCGAATATACGATGAAATACGATGGCTGTGCATCCGAATATACGATGAAATACGATGGCTGTGCATTCGAGATCTTTCCATATTACATAACGGTGCTTGAAAAATGGAACTGAAACCTAAAATTAACCAATCATAGCTTAGCTGTAGTTATGCTCCTACTTGTTATAAATACTGCTTGGTAAACAACTATATCACTCCTTTTCTTAACTTCCGCCCTGCCAACATCTCACGCTGCTTATGCTTTCTTGTCTAAGATGCTTACATCGTACTTTTAAAACCAGTGTACATAAAAATTATCGTACTTAGCTATGATTGGATAAATGTCTACCAAAACAATTTGATATGTGTGAAAATAAAGATTGGTGATTCATCAAAATCCAGTTTTTATTAGTTTCATCTCAGCCATGACGACTATCGAAAGATAAAAGTAGCGATGTCTTTTATATATATGTACACTAAAGTTAATTATCATATTTAATAAAAATAATTAATTATACATATTTATTATAATAAAGAATATTTTTATTTGTAATTACTATTACATTATGAAACGGAATATTTATTTATTTTGTCTTACCTTTTTTTTTATTTCAAAATATTGAACTTTATGCTTTGAAGTTCAACAACCAGAAAACGTGAGTCTAAACGATCATTCACACTCTCGTAAAAATCTTCTCGTTTAATCGAAAAGCATTTAGTTCAGATTCTGTGGGTACTCAATGAGTACAGTATTCTAAGAGCATTAGCGATGAAATATCAAAACCTTTTTAATATTTTACCTTTTTACTGAAAAACATGTGTATGTGATAAATCGTTTCCTTTGGTGATTGTTAACGTTTTAATCATGTATGCAATCGTTAGAATAAATAATGTAATTTTAGGATTCTCAGAAATATTTGTAGTGAAATTCCACTTAACCGAATTGAACCAAGATTCGCTTAAAGTAACAATGGATAAAATAGCCTTAATATAGTGAGCGGGAAAATCTTTTATGTCTAAATTTTAGGATAATTATCTATATATACCAATAACTTATAATTAGAAAACTTTTTATGTGTGCCATCTCCAAGGAACTGAAATTTAAGTAAAGCCATTAATTATTATATAGTTCGATCGTCTCAAATGCAACCCTGGCTGGCATTCTGCCAAAACACTTAGACTCGTCCAAAAGGGGCGTTATTACTTGCTGCCAAATAAAAGCCTTCTCTCCTCCTGAAAGAGAGAATGGAGGGAAAGAAAGTTCCCATCCTTTCCACCCTATTTTGAGAATAATTCGGTCCGAATGGCGCATGCGTGTTTACACTCATGTTCGCGGATGAGACGGTCGAACTATAATAAGAAATTTAATAAGTATAAATATATAATTCACAATAAATTATAATAAAAAACTTTCCATAATATAGATAGATAGATAGATATAAAGTTGATAGAAAGTAGTAGATTAACATAGCTATAGATATAGGTATAGATAGATAGATAGATAGATAGATACAAAGTTGATAGAAAGTAGTAGATAACATAGATATAGATAGATATAGATATAGATAGATAGATAGATAGATATACTTATATACTGTATAGTAAATTTTTGTCAATTGAAATTTGTGGTGCAGTAGAATATCCTCTGAAGATGAGTAAATTAGAAAAATTTAAATTATTAAATGTTGCAATGAATTATCAAAATTTTGCGTTACATGCCAAGCTAATTTTTATCACTTTTTGAGGTAGTTTTCGCCTCATATCAGATGAATAAAAACTGGTCTACTTTGACCTTCTTCTAGTTAGTCAGATAGTCCGAATATGATCTGCTACAATCAAATAATCACATCTAAAGAGCAACAATTTTCACATCAGTATTTTTATAACATATAGGGCGTAAATCATTTAATAACTCTTTTAAAATCAAAAGCATTTTAATGATGCATTTCTTTACTAAATAGTTTTCTAAAAAGCCGTTTACAGCCTAAACAAAAGACATAAATGGAATTTTGCTGGCTTCAATTTATTGTAGCTGGATATTTAAAGTTAAATGTAAACATGTACGCAAATTTTGGAAGTGAATATGAGCTTTAGCATTGCTTTTTTTAAAATATTCTATCAAACTGTCCATTTTTTATTGTGTCAAATAATACTCTGCACAAATATATGCAAAAAACGGGGTCTACAAAAGATTTAGTTTCTGTTTTTCTTTCGTTTCTTTCTCAATTGTCTATTTTCGCAATGTAACTGTGTAAGAAGTTTCCTATAAGCAGTCTAACGGTTGCAAAACTTAAAATATTGCATCCTTTGATACTCGGATTTACCTTTTATGTAAACATGACGAGGGTAAAAATGGTGATGATTAGTCATAAATTAATCGGAAACTTGCGCATTTTGCATTTTAATATTTAAGGAAAAATGAAAGAAAGAACTAGTAATAGTTGTGTTAAACCCTGTTGTATAATATTCTGGCAACGGTTCTTTATTTTAAATTCAACAAATTGAGATGAAAAAGTGATAACAAAAAAGCGATACTCAATTTTGCAAATGTTCTTTCCGCAGTGCTAGAAATCCATAGAGATGTATAAAGAATAACTTTGAAAGTACAACTTACATTTTGTTCCTCAAATCTCCATAAAAAGAGAAATTTACAGCAATTCGAAGTAATTACTTGAACGTATATTAGTATTGACAGAAAGATAATCGAAGCTAATAATACAAGATATATAACAATGAGTTAAACGTATTTTAATTGTTCAAGAAGTTTAACTTTTAGGTTTGTACTTCATCCCCTATCCTTTACAAAGCACAGGAACGGAAAAAAAAGGCAGAATTCAATTAAAATACATTTTTCCAGTTGATATCTTTCAAAAAAAGATGCAATGTAAAACATTTTTAGAAAACCTTAGAATGTAGTGCATGTGAACAAAGTAACGCTTATTTTATCTAACTTAATTTCTTTTAAATTGATAGACGAAATATTTTTACTCCTGCGTATTAAGTAGTCCGATTATCATAACCGATTTAGTGTTGCACAGTTTGATACTGATTTGATCCTTCGCGCGCTAAGTTTATATGCAATATTTTACTACAAAATCAAACACTTAATTTTTGTATGAAATTTTGTAAAAATTTATTTTCTTTGATTTAGTTCACATATCCTTTCTCCAGTCTTGCTGGTCATAATTTTAATTCTTTTCTCTCTCTAGTATAGGAGTCATTGTTACTTATTAAGTTTTCATCCTCCAGAGATTCTAATTAAAGTTAAACTGTACTTTACATTTCATGTGGAGAAAACAAAGATTTAATTAAAATGTATTGGTACCTAAAACGCATTTACAATTTCTCAAAGAATTGCAAATTAAAACTTCTGCAGACTTGCATGCTGACAAAGTGATCATTTACATGTACAAATCTTTGCAGACGTAGTAATTTCGCTTTCTTGTCTGAGGGACTTTTCACATATTTCTTATCTTCCATAACTGACAACAAGTTATTTAAAATTTAAAACGAGCTTTCCTCTTTAATCTGTTATTTTCAATTGAAAACATCATGGCCCATACTCTAATGCAAGGGTGCCAAGCAAGACCAAAGAAATGCTCAAGTAAACTGTAAGAAGTGCAGTAATAATCAATTATATCTTATGCAATTTATATTCATCTTTAAGCCGCACTAATTTGCATCTTTTGGAGAGAATAGGTTAGCTCAGAAACTAAAAGATCATTAGAAGACGTTTGAAATAAGCTTAATTAAATCTTTAAATTTATTTAAATTTTTTATTTGTTGTGAAATAACTTCGCAATGTGCAAAACCAGTTATGATAAATTTTAAATTTTTATAAATACTAATTTCGAAAATCTAGTAGCCAATATCCAAGCATAAAGATTCCAATGAATATTGGATTACTGTAGCATAACTAATGAAAGTATAATGGGTAAATAATACATATTTAACCTTTATATTGGAAGCATATTTTTCTACCCATGCTGTCCATTTTCTTTGTCATCAGTAACTTCTTAGCAATTGTCAGTCATCAGTAACTCATTAGCAATTGTGGTTCTTTTGCTTTTAAATCAAGCCATTAACTAATTGCCTTATTTAAATGCAACATTACGATATTATGACACTAGCAATCGATAGCATGCTTGTAACTAGGAACGTTTGCCTTGGATGTAAAATGATAGATTACCATTTGGTTATGATTTTATGGCAATTAAGAAACTTTCCCTAATGCGGCGAGGTTTAATTTTCATCAGGGTTTGAAAACACACTTTTACACAGCAGCATAATTATCATAACTGCAACTTAATTCTTATGAAGTTGCAGTTATGATAGAGCATTGACCTTATAAAACTGAAGCCTTAGCTAACCTGCATACATAAAATATCGAAACGCCAGTCCTCATTCATTACTCGTACCGTCCGTTTACTCCCCTCACAGTTCATTAATGCACAAAGAGGTGTGAAGATTTCAAATGACATTCTTTCTACTTCCTAACAAAGAAGCTTCCATTAACCTTTTAGGACAAGCTATCTGCAATAAGGTTATACAATACATTTGGGGAAACTGCATCTCTACTGCATACTTTTAAAGGGAATGAAGAAAACAATATCGCAATCTCGCTTGGTCGTTTTGGCCTTAAAATTTTTAAACGAAAATTCGAAGCGCAAGTCCTGAGTAAATATGCTTAAAAGTTGAAAACGATTTAATTTTTATATTTTCATGCCAATAATAGCACATATATTGAAGAAGAAGAATCAATCAAAGATAAATTATCACTCTCGGTCAGGTAAATAACAAATACACAGTGATTTATGTTAGTAGTAAGTATTTACAACACCTTCAAAGGAGCATTAGAATTTTGGTATTTCATTTTTTTGTGCACTGTTTAAATAAAGGGACAGTTAAACATTCAGTTGTCAGTACAGCTCCTCTTGTGAACTGTAAACAGCCACTACTTCCTCGAAAATGCATATTAGATTCGCAAAGAAAATTATTCAGAGTGCGACTAGCCTCCAGTGATTAGTTATCCCTTAGACTTTAATTCCTAAACTTTTTACCAGTGGAATTTTCCTTGTGATACTTAAGGTTTATGCCTGTGAAAACTTTCGCATCAAACCACAGGTTGAGCGGAATAGCAAATTTTTCTAAAAACTGCGTCAATTAAATTTCATAGAACTTCTTATAGATTATTTTTATCCATAATTTTCCTTTGAGAATAATTACTAAGCTATAAGCATGTTACCCCCAGAAACAGAAAAAAAAATTGAGAAAATTATTTCCAGCAAGATTTCGAGAATAATCATGCAAACTTTCATCAGAAAATTCGACATTGTCAAAAACGGTGACTGTAAAATAATACTATTATAATATTTTACAAAGACATTTTAAAAGGGAACCCAAAATGATGAGGAGGAATAGAATTTAGTCTAGTTGATATTTGGCTACCTCCTTGTGCTTTCAAAAATACCCATGGCCAGGAATCAATTAATATTCAAATCCTAAAACCTCAGCATTTTCTGTTTTCTTTTATTTATTTTTATTTTCATAATCTTGTTAAATATCCAAATTGATATAACGAAATGATATAACGACTTAAATTTTATTTTAAAAGTTTACAATTTTCTTCATCTTTGCAGTTTATGTTATTAAACAGTCAACAAGTACCAATACATTATTTGCCAATAAATTCCTAAGACCTCTAGTTCAAGAAAAGCAGACATTCCCTTTAAATACCCATCACTGAAACTTTCATATTTTTCTCAACATCTTTTAAAATGCCTTACGCAATGATCAATTTCATATAAGAAAAAAGTGTAACAAGTCCATTCCAAAGTGTATCAAATAACGATATACTTGTTACCGAAAAATATTAGAGCTATTTTATTCTACTATTTTTGAAAGGATTGGGAAATTGTAGATATTTTATATTACTGTTTTCTACTTTTTACAACAAAGGTCCTAAGCCATTAGTTCCATTCCCGGTCTATTTTTCTTGTGTAACTTGACCCCAATCTATCTTTTGTTTGACAGCTTTTTCCAAGTTTTTGGCCATTAAACAAACAACCAACACTCGTAAACAATGTTTCGATTTTTTTTCTTATTTTTCTCCATGGTTTTTCTCGACAATTGGTTCATTTTCTTTTCATCATTTCTCTCCGCCTCCCACATTCTTTTTGGACATTTTTTGTTCGTTTTTAAAACATTTGGGGTAGCAAAGTTATAGCAGTTGTGAAAAGTACATGGCGGAGTAAGTTCTGTTATTTTTTTTTTTTAAAAGCAATGCATTTAACTAAAAGAGGGATACTTTTTTACTCTTCAAATGGCATGGGAAATCTCAAGATCGTTAGAAAAATGTGGAAACCTTGCGTTTATTTCAATGTGTTTATTGTTAAAAGTAAAATCTAAATTTGCCATGATAAAACCATATGATGCATTTTTATCGTTTGTTACATGAATTGCATTTTTATTCAAGACATTTTTATGTGGTTTTAACATAATGGTAATGACTGTTATAATAAATATAGCATTTTTATTTAAAATTTTACTTTTACGTATTCAATATATCACGCCTAGGCTGATAACATTTTTCAGCTGGGGACTGGGCTTTTGATCTTTTATTTTTATTGAAATTAATGTCATCGTAATTCTTGCAATTTATCAAATTTGACAAGCTTAGTTTGATGCTTTAATGAGAACTGAATAAAAATGGCTTAGAGTAAAATAAAAAAAAATAAATAAAAATATGTTTTATTTTAAACAATTTGCGTTAAACTAAAATACAATAACCGATTTTATTTTAAAATGAAGTAAAATATATAAAATGTGTAAAACATTCTGCTAAGAGCATTTGATAGGTAATAAGTATTTAACAGATCTCCTACTAGTATCTGGCATAGTTATGCAACTAAATAAAAAAAACATAAGTTGTAGAGTCATTAGGATTTTTTTTATGCAAGAGACACGAAAAATGTGAAATGCCCTTCCCGGGACCCGATCCTGGACCTTTCGAGCACGCGCCGTGTGTGCTACCGTTACACAACGAAGGCATGCTGAAAGGAGGTAGAAAATGTTTTTAAGGGCGACTGAGGATTTGAGGGCCCAGTCGCCAAATTCTGGTGGTGAGGTATTATATTCTACCACCTTTTATTTCGGGCCGGCCCGCCGGTATAGTGGTTAATGACCCTGACTGATGTAACAATGGGCCCGGGTTCGAATCCCGGAGAAAGCATAGCTGTAAATGTCTGTCCCTTCATAGTAGGCAACGGTGGCCGCCTATTATGTGCTTCCGTAATAAAATGGCTACCACTACCGGCCCTTCTAGTGGCGCTACGCTAATAGCTACTAAATAAAGCGCTATGCTATTAAAAAACTTTTAGTTCGGGCGCCATTAGCATTAGAGTCATTAGCATTTTTTTATGCAAGAGACATTAAGAATGTGCAATGCCCTCGCCGAGACTCGAACCTGGACTTCTCGAATACGTGCATTTGAACTGAGATCAGTTTCCTGACAAGTCATTGAGACACAACTTTATCATGATGAACAAGATTGCAGAATATCAAGATATAAGTCTTTCAGCAGTAGATGCTAGAAGTATAATTCACAAAAGTAAGGCTATTCCAGAAACCATGGTCTTCTGTTTCTTACTAAAAAATTGTATACTGATTTACACTGGTGTGCAAAAATTAAGGACGAGACGGTTTTTTCAATATAACTTTGTACAAAAGCTTTCCAAATCAACACATTTAATACCGTAAGATCCCAATACGTTAGGACATGAGTAATGTAAGCAACACTTACTAAAAGAGAAATCAGAGGGATAAAAAGAAGCTTTATTGAAAAAGTAGCATGGAGCGCAATGCGACTGAAGGCCGAAACATCCCTGTGATGGGTGTCCAGCAAGAAACATCCGGTCTTTAATAGGGGATATGATCTCCCCTGACTGCTAGGCAGGTTTCACAGCGTCTGCCCATGCTGAGAATGAGGGTGTCAATGAGTTGTTGAAGCATTGCTGCCCATTCATCTTGCAGCGCCAATCAAAGCTCCGGAATCGTTACTGGTGGTAAGGTACGAGCTGCCAAGCGTCTGCCTAGAAAATCCCATACATGCTCGATGGGATTGAGATCCGGAGATCGTGCCGGCCAATCCATACGTTCAATATCCTCACTCTCTAAGAGCTGTTCGGCAGCTACTGTGTAATGACATGGAGCATTGTCGTCCATGAAAAGGAACTGCGGACCCATAGCGCCTCTAAAAAGACGCACATATGGAAGAAGAATCTCGTTACAATAACGGGTCCCGTTGACTGAACCTGCGTCGAAGATGTGAAGGTCTGCACGACTACCAAGCATGATGCCTACCCAAACGAGAACACCGCAACCTCCATACCTGTCCCTTTCAATGATGTTCGAGGGATGATTGCGGCTTCCCCGCTCTGTCCAGATGTGTGTGTCTAGAATCGCAACTCAGACTAAATCTGCTCTCATCTGTAACTAGTACTCGTCCCCATTCATTGTCTCTCCAATTCCGGTGTTCCCGGCACCACAGAGAACGCCTTCTCCGATGGGCAGGCGTTAGAGGTACGCATCGTAGAGGGCGTCGAGCAAACAAACCACCACCGTGCAGTCTTCTGGCTACGGTAAAACGCGATATCGGTCGTCCAGTCGCCTGTGTCGTGTGTCTAGCGATTTCTCCCGCTGTCTGCCGCCTGTTTCTTCTGGCCTGTAAGGCAATAAACCGGTCATCTGCGGGTGTGGTTCCTCGTGGACGACCACTACTAAACCCCCGGATAGCTGTTCCTGTAGTTTGAAATTATCTCCAAAGTCGTGAAACGATGCTTTCCTCCAACTTCCCAATGATTCGACCTCGGGTAAAAGCATCCAGATGTCGTCTAACAGATTGATTATTCGCCACTTCTCGCTGAGGCAGCAACTCGATGTGATTTTAACTGCTATACGGCGTGCAATCTCTTTGCCAGAAATACTTATCTTACACCGACAACATGCTTTATACTACTCAGACACTTCCCCATTACGTCTACCTGCATATCTGCGCATGCGCTACCGTACACCACCTTACTTAATCTCCTGATTGGTCTTTCTGTCCGCTCTGCCTCTTCGTTCAGCTTCGTTCATGCTAATTTTTCGACTTCGTCCTTAATTTTTGCACACCAGTGTATAATTGCCATCCCAAAAGAAATATAAATAATATAATACAAACTTTCTTTAAACCAGTTAAAACACTTTCGTTATGCGATGCACAGAACAGTACTGTATAATACTCCTCTTCTTGCGCTACAATAATTCATGCATCTTCTAACATTACACACTATTCTAAACTGAATATTTAATAAAATACTTACCAGAAGCCTGTTGTAAGAAAAAAAACCATAATTATTGTTTCCGTTGGTATATAATATTTTTAATATTACAAATATTTTTAATATCAATTTCGATGAATTTTTTTAGAAGACTTTTATTACTTTATTTCAAAGCTTATGCATTAGGCTTGCCAATATTACTTTGTTTTGTTTCTCTGATTGTTAGGAGTAGTATTATGGCTGCTCTTGTTTTGCGCCGTGATCCCGAACTTACTGTTTAACAACCCGGAAGTTGATATCTAAAGATATGCAGACCACGATACATAACTTTAAATGAGAGTTTTTCGTCTGAATACGTCAGAATAGGATTTTGAACCTTTTTTTTTTAGTCCAAAGCGGTTTTGTCCCTGAAGAACAATTGTTTTGGACGTTTTGCGATTTTGCGTTGAATCACTCTGAATGTCCGCTTCACTTTTCAAATTGTTGCCACGAAATATTATCGCCCTGCATTATATATAAAGAAATTAAAGAATGAAGAATCTGCATAAGTGTATGTATGTTTAGCACATTGTTATGAAACTTCGGTACCTAGAGCCATCCAATTTTGAATGACGTAATTCTCCTGCGAATATGGGTATCTGGAAGCCCAAATTTGAAATTGGTATTTGCTTTGTTATCGATTTCATATTTTCTAAAACGTTAACGAATTTTTGAGTAACAGATTCAAGGATTTCAAAGCGAGGAATGGCAACGTTGTACAGAAAAAACATTTGTATCTCCAGGGCGTAAAATTGTGTATCGGAAATTCTAAATATATACTGAATTTAAAATTATTTTGCAATATTTCTCTTGAATTGAATTTTATGGTTTAAGTGCGAAGAACATGATATTTAATAAATTTCTTTTCCTTCTGTTTATGTTTCTGTTATTTTAAATATACTTTTTGAAAAACTTGATTTTTGCAACTTTCCTGTTATATAAAAAAAAAAAAAAAAACTTTACCATCCAATACTACTATAGTAATTTTACGAAAATTTCCAGAGATATTCTATGATATATTGTGAATAAACTACACTAAAAGCTTAGGTTTTATATACACTGAGCAAAAAAAAAAGGGAGACAGTTATATATCTCCTGTTGTATTGGCCCGATTGACGAAATTCAACTTCCGTTTTTTATATCTCGATAGCGTGACTTAGGATATGTATTAGATTTGTACATGGCATTGCTCTAACTTAAGTATTGTGACACAAAAATCGGACTTTTTCTGATATGACATGCGAATTTCGTTCCATATTTCTATTCTGCGACTTAAGATGTGCCAAAATGCAAATTTTGTAAAAATCTCGCGAGTAGGTTTTAAAAAAGTAGCTCTTAAAATTTTAGCTCCCCAATGTTAAGTGAATTTGTTATATATTTGTTAATATCTTTTTTTTAATTGAACTTATTTGATTCTTCCTTTCACATTTCGAAATTTAGGTTCCTTCCAAATAACATTCGCCCATTTTTTCATGATTTATTTTTTAAATTTGTATTTTTTAATAATTTTTTTAATTTTTCGGAAAAATATTTGAATTATAACCTATAAAATTTTTTTCAATATCTTATAGTTGATGTATTTCTAAGCACACTTTCAAAAACGTGAACTTATTATTCAAAATTTCCGAAGATATACGAAACTTACATATTGGCGCGTTTTTGAACTTCGCATATTTGTTATAAGAGATAATTACGCCAAATGTGGTTTACGCACTTTGTTAAAATTATTTGTAAGTATGATCGATGACTTTTTCCGCTAGTCTACAATGAAAAATAGGAAAGGAAAATAGGTTTCTATAAATTAAGAAGTTCGCCGAGTGAATTATCTTGGCGCATACTGAAAAAAATGCGCCAAGATAAATTTTTGAATTTCTGTGTAAATTTCGCATCAAGTTTTACAAAATTTCATATTTAGACATAATTTCGGTCATAGAATCGAAATATGGGAAAACATTGGCGTGCTAATTCAGAACAAGTCTGGTTTTCTATCAAAATACGTGTGTTAGAACTATGTTATATATGAATCTAATATATATTCTAAGTCGCGCTTTCGAAACATGAAGAAGGCAATTTGAATTTCGTCAATAGGCCCAGTAGAACCGGAGATAAGAACTGACCCATCTTTTTTTTTTTTTTTTTT
>KK118582.1:906671-921142 GCA_000611955.2 Stegodyphus mimosarum | reverse complement strand
TTTTTTTTTTTTTTTTTCACACAGTGTTCAAATTTAAAATCGTTTTTAGACAACTTTGTAAATGAACAGGGAGAAATTTCTCGAAAAATAGCTACAGCATGTACTAATGCATGTATATTTCATAGACATTTTACTTTTGACTTAGATTTTAGTCAGGTTACCATAACAAATATATTGGACAAAAATAAAAGTTCAGTATCACAAATATTTTTATAGAAACATATCTAGGAATCCTGAAATTTAACGCATTTTTAACCCAAAATTTACCAAAAATTATAATTTGATAATATGTATGTTTCACCTTTTTCTATCATTTTAAATAAAATTCCGCTAAACAACACCAATAACAGATTTCCTTATACTATTTTCCCGAAATCTGGATGTCGAACGTAGTCGATTACCTTTAAACAATAAATTCTTACAAGAATCTCAGTGCATCCAATTTTAAATATTTCATAAATATTTCACTGGTAGAATACAGATCGTAGTAAAAGACTTACATGATCTCATAAATAATCTATGCATGCAATAAAAAATTCGAAAATAAACGGGAATGCCAGTCATATAATAGAAACATGCAAAGTCAAAAGCAGAAATTTATAATGGCCTGCAACATATGTGGCAGAGTACTGTTTTGTTTTCAAGTTTATTTTTTTCTTTTCCTCTCCTCTTTTTTTCCCAACAGCTGAGCTTCTGCAGTAGTCGTGATTTTACAATAAACTATATACTTTCGGGAGTTAAAAAAAACACTCTCTCCTTCGTATTTACATTTAAAATATTCTTCTAAAGTACCACCACCTATTCTCGTAGGAAACTAGAAAAGCAAAAAAACTTACGTTCCACGAATGACTGATTTTTATGTCGCCATTTTTGAAATTCAAAATTGTGTTTAAAGCTGAAGAATGAAATCATTCAAACTCATTTTACTTGCCGAAAGTCATTTTATATCGAATTCCAACGAAAACTTTCAAACAATATCGGAGAGAAGATTCCTAAAAGATGTCGTTATGTTTGAAACTCGGAGACGAGGGATTTGTTGGAGTGGGAGGTGAGCTTTTTCCCTTCCCCCCCAGAATTTGATCCTTACCTCCCCAATACCAAACCCGATTTTGTTGCTTTTGCGTACATATATGTATACATTTGGTGGCGATTATAGAATCCTCAAAGTAAGCAGAAAAATAAAATTTCTGTGGAGAACGGATTTCTGGTAGCTCGGTTTTCTTTTTTTAAGGAGAAGAGGGAAGATTCTGTTACTTTACTTTTTTTGTCTGCATTTCAGATGAATTTTCTTAATATATTCAAATTCTTTTAATTAAACGGAACGAAATGACTGCCTCTATAAATATTCAGCAGTCTTACTCTGAGGTTTGTTGCTTTAAGGAAAAAGCGAAGAAACTTTCATCAAGCTGAGGACTGATCAAATGTAAACCCGACTACGTTAAATATTATTAAGTTAGATATTTATAATTAAGAGATGAAGAAAACATCAGTTCAGTTTTAGGGATTCGGGTGTATTCTGCTGTGAATTATCATGAATTTTGAATTATTTTACGTTTTCTGAAGCAATGAGAGTTAATTTACGACACTTATATTTACATAAGATGGAATGTGCAAAACTTTATTAGCCCAGAAGTATTATAGTAAAAGAAATTTAATAATATGTATAGTAAAGGAAATGAAAATAAATAGAATAATAATAAGAAATAATAATTAGTAAAAGAAATTAAATTATGAAGATTCGTAAAATTTTCAATAAGTTCTCTTCCACTAGAATGTGAGGATCTGGAAGTCCGAATTTGGAATTTGTTTTATTACCTATTTCATATTTTGTAAAACTTTAACGAATTTTTTACTAAGAAACTCAACGATTTCAAACCGAGCAATGGCAACACTGTACGAAAAAAAAAACCTTTTTATCTCCAGCGCGCGAGATTCTAAAGATATGCTCAATTCAAAATTATTTTGCGATATTACTGTTGAATTGAATTTTATGGTTTAAGTGAGAAGAACATGATATTTAATAAATAAAGGTAACTCAAAAAACGTTAAAAAAAGTCCCTTTAGGTGTAATGTAAAATCCGATAGCTTTCAGATATTTTTTCTTATTGTTTTTATATAAAGATGAGCTAACATTTTGTATCGTTATATTTTTTTTACTTTTGTCATAAATTTGCAATGTGTATGAGGTCCATTTTACAAATATATTTTTGAAGGTAACATTTGTGTAGTGTTGCAGAGTTCCTTTAGAAACTGTTTATTCATTTCTGTATTATTCTCACTTTAATGACATGTGCAATAATTTATACTTTTGTCATAAATTTCTATTGTGTATGAGGTCTAATTTACAAGTATATTTTTGAAGATAACATTTGTGCAGTGTTGCAGAGCTGCTTTAAAACTATTTATTCTTTTCTGTGTTATTCTAACTTTAATGAATTTGTTGCTGTATTAAACAATAACGAGTTGTTGTGTTAAATTATATTGTCCTTGCTGTATATAATAAATTATTTAATTTCCCAAACTAACATTCATAAACAATTATAACTAAATTTAGGCATGTTATGTAACTACTGATAGTAGAATAACATTTAGAGGGGATAACTTCTGCTCCCGAAAAGATTAAGAGCAGTAATAGTTCCCGACTGTTGACCATTAAAGTTTGGAATTTAGCCATTTAGTTGTTATCACATCCTGTTGAAAATTTGTAAATTAAACTTTAAATCATCCTTTCGGTAGAATCGCCCAGGACGGCATTACAAAAGTAATGAGACAAACAGTAATTACATTTGGAAAGGAATAGATTATATACGAAATAACACTGAAATTTGATGCAAATGCTAATTACCCCGAAGAAGGTGACATGCATGCGCTATGTCAACAACTATTTATGTAGTAGATATCTTATTCTTTACAGCAGCTCAGGATAAGCTTTTATAAATATACTAGCTGGGGTACCCGGCTTCATTCAGGGAGTTGATAAGAGATTGCGTGGTAGTTGGAATAAAAGTATAAATTTTAAAATATAAGATGTATTTCTTTCTTGAAAACATATTCTAACTATTTATAATATCTATTTGTAAACAACATTCTTCATTTTGTTATTCGTGGTATATATGTACAAATTTTTCGAATTTCCTACTCGAGAACAAGCTACGTATAAGTGACCGTGAGAAAAGCAGGAGTCTTTGAGGTTGACGCCGCTATGTTTTAAATTTTGTCCTTGCACTTTGTTAATTGTAAAACTATAGGGTAATTTGATTTGAATTTTCAGTTTTTTAAATTAGAATGGCAGTTTAGTAGATATCAATGGTATTCTGGGGATAAATACTGTGTGTCCTTTTGTCCTTTCCAGGCATAAGCTCGGTTTCGATGATGTTATTCGATCGCCCATCCTTGTTCCGTTACATAGTCTGAATGAGTTGAGATTTCTGAGTAGTATCGTTGGAGATCCAATTTTCAGTGGAAGGCAGTATAATGGCATTACATGCAAAGACTGTAAAAATTCTGTGGGAAAGTTAACACTTTCTTCAACGCTTACCATCGTGTCAATCGATTTGTATATTCTCTCTTCACCGGAAATTTTCTTTTGAATATTTTAAGTTGATATCGTTGACAATACTATTTTAGTTACCAAAATTGGAGTTCGAAATAACCACTTCGAATTGGTATAATTGTAAACAATGTTTGGATAAATTTGGTCGATGAGTTTGTTTTCAGTAGTGGCTATGTTGCAGAAATCGTTGTTGAGTTCAATGAGGCAGGTCGACTGCACTTCACAGATAAGAAACTCACTGCAGCTCACAGTACTCACTCACTGCACTTCACTGATAAGGGACTGATGATCGAACCTACAACGGATCTTGCGTTATATACATCTACCAATGGCTAGCCTCACCCCCCCCCAAAAAAGGGCTTTGAATGATCCACGATGTTCCAGAACATTCCATAACATTTGAGAGTCCACAATGATCTGGGATGTTTCCGAACGTTCCATTCTATTCCCGAACATTCTGCAGCATTCCAAAATGCTCTGGAATGTTGTGGAATGCTCTCGAATGTTCTGAACTGCTCTAGAAATATCTAGAGGGCGAAACGTCCAGCCGTTATATCTTCAAAAGCATGCCCTTCAGGTAAAAACGGAACCTTCTTCATGGATGAGGCGTAGAGGGCTACCACATCATATAACTCCCTTGATCGTTTGATCGTACCGGGACTCGTTTCTGAGTTTTAGCGGCACGCACATTATACACTTTTATAATATATATTGATTAGGAGTATTAAAATCCAAGAGTCTTTCTGCTGTTATCTAGAGGCAATTAACGTGTATGGCAATTGACTACTTGAGTCAGAGAGAAATTCAAATGATTTAAAAAGGAAATATATGTTGAAATTATATTATTAAAATATCAAAATCAAATTTTTATTTAAAATGAATAAAAGAATTCAATAAATGCTAATAATAAAGTTAAAATAATAATTCAAAATTCCATTAATATAACATTTATTTCGAATTTAGTTATCATAATTACTTATGAATTACTGAAAGAGAGAAATTTTCTGTCTTTACAAAATTATATGTAAGGCAAGTTTTTTTCCTTTGCCAAAAATTATGTATTTGTAAAATTTCCTTCCATATTATATCGATAAAAAGGCACTGGAGCGATTAGTAAGCAAAATGAAAAAAAGTAAAGTAGCATTAAAAACGTAGCACTAAAAATGTAACATTTGCTTGATTTTTATCCTTCCAAGTTACGTATTTGAAGCAAGTCTCATTCGGTATATTGTTTTTAGGAAGGGGGTGAATTATTTTAATTTTTTATGTATTCCTTCTTTCCTCACACTAGACATGGGAGAATTAATGATTGATGAGCCGTTTAAAAGCCCAGTTTGGTCACACTGCATATAGTCTGAAAATGGCCATTCTCTTTCATGCAGGTAACCATCCACTGAGAAATTGTTTAATCTTTTTTATCGGGATAGGCAATTGACTTCACTAATTGTTAAAATCACCCATTTAAATATTACCTTTTCGCGATTGCAGATAATTTAAATGGATACAAAAATATGCATTTATCCAGTAAATTATTTAGTCAGTATATTTCATTAAAGTATTCTGGGTAGTTACGTATTAATGTGACTACTTTTGAGCAATTTGGCGATTTTTTACAAGTGGAAAGGTAAAAATCACTTAATGGGTGCAAGTTGGTGGTTCGTGCGCACTTTGTTTAGAAAGATTCTCAAACTATCTATATTTATCGTAGATCAGTGAAAATTATCAAATACACATTTGAATTATTAAATAAGGAATACGGGATACATTATAAAGATAAAATGCTTACATTCTTCTTCAAATTTTTCTACAATATTTTTGCGCAGTACTTCCGAAGTACACAGCGATTTAATTTTCGCTTAAAAACATCATAAAATTGCAGAGACTCGGTTTTATGCAATCCTCGGCGGCGGCAGCCATCTAAGAAAACCATTTCCTCGTTGTGCCCTTTGGAAACTTTTACGTAAAATTTTGTATTCGTGAAAAAATTGTACTGCAGTTTCTTCCATTACTTGCAAATTCCACAAGCTCTCACCTTAAAGCTAAGTTTAAGCAAAAAATATCACGGTTTACTTATAAAAGTCGTAGAACTTGGAATACAACAAAAAGAACGGGCACGAAAATGGCGGCGTTGCTTGACTGAAGGTTTTTATGATCATCGTTGCCAGAACATGGCTATGCGTGTGGCTGCCAGAGTTTGGCGTATTCCAAAAAAATTGGTGACTTCTACTAAGGTGGTTGTGTTAATACGTAAGTATCGGAATCTGCTTGAAGAAGTAAAAATTGAAATTGAAGCTTCAGTCTTAACTGCTTTGTGAGTGCCCTTTGCGCTTTGTGGGTGAAAGTTTATTTATTTATTTATTTCTCTTAAATAAAATCCATCTTCTTGCTTATCAGTTTTGCATAAAATACTTCAGGTGTACGGGTTTTATATATTTGATAAAATTATTGAAAAATTAGTAGATTTATGCGATATTATAAAGATTTTACAATATGTTAGTAAGCCAAGCCGAAAAGTGGCAGCTAGTCTTGGATTCAGCTTCCTGAGATGGAGTGGCTAAAGGAGGTGGTTCCTGCGAATTAATTTGTTTCTGAGTGCGTAATAGAAATACTAGCTAGTTTCATTTAGAGAGTCGCCCATAAAAGTATCTTTCCTGGACGTATAGCCCTCGTGTGCTTTTTATAATAACCTAATTAAATAACCAGGTTGTTTAGAACATCATGTAAATATTTTAATAAATGTTACATTACGAAATAAATTTAGTGAAAAAACATTTATTTGAAATTTTTGGGGAGAATCATATCGGCCTGTGATTTTATTGGATGGAATCGTTACTTATGGCTTCAATAGTTCTGAGAATAGAATATCGTGATTCTATAATTTCCATTAGAGTTTTCTTTCCATTAGAGTTTCTGTCTTTAGATAACTAAAGACATTGACATCATAAACGCTACCTCATGTAAATTCTGCACTAATTTATACTGAACACCCATCAATACATTACAGTAAATGAACTAAATTCTTTTTTAATATAAAATGACTTATTTTTAGTGTTGGTCCATGAAATGTGCTTAAAATGTATCCACATTAGATACATATTTTATTATTTGTATTTGCTATTCCATTTTTTGATTAAAATAATGAAGATTATAATAATGAAGACTTTGGGTCAAATTAACGCTTATGCTTCAGGAAGAAAGTTGTATAATTGCCTTCAGTACTGAATATCTCATTGTTTAATTTTTATATTTTTAATGCTCTTAGAATTAAAAAAAATTACAATTTTTAGTCTTATATATTTATTTTTGCAACTTATTTTATCATGTTTTCTAATATATATTAACAACATGCGCACATGATGTTAAAGATTTTTATAGACATATCAAATCTATACCCCACGCTTTTCAATCGTATACTTCAGAATCTGTTTTGCCAGAAAAGACGCTTTAAAAACTGTTTTGAATGATAGTAAAAATTTTAATTTATTTGAAACAAATAATGGCTAAACAGCTAATTAAAATTGACGTCCATAAAATAAATAAAATAATAAATAAAATAAAACAAAGCAAATAAAACCATATTTCGTAATACATTCTATTTGCGCTTGGTCTGCACGTAAATACCGAACAAATGTAAATAATCTAAACGTCGGCTTCAGTTCTGCTTCTCTATTTGAGTAAGGAAACGGTTTGGGAGGTTAAC
Organism: Stegodyphus mimosarum; assembly: GCA_000611955.2. Lineage (NCBI taxonomy): Eukaryota > Metazoa > Arthropoda > Arachnida > Araneae > Eresidae > Stegodyphus > Stegodyphus mimosarum. Next base: position 913,889 of record KK118582.1, on the reverse strand, counting down.
ATCTTAAAAGAGCTTTATTTCATTCGATCTGAAAGATTCGGAATCATTAATTCATGTGTCTGAGAATAAAACGAAAGTGAAGGTAGCTTATAGATTAATTTGAAATTTGAAAGACCGTTGATCGAACCCAAAATTATAAAACTCGCCAAAAACATTTTTCTTCCTCGGTCATTCCACGCCATCAACATTCTATTCCCGGATATCGACCAATCCTTGGTTATAAATCCAGTTCAGGTAATAGAGCACTAGACTGATGAACTGCCATCTGGAACTTCTATTCGTGGATTGTGCACTTTCAACACCGGTTAAAACTGACACCTTGATTAATAGGACCTCCCATACCTATACGCTGCAGTCCATCAGTTATTTAAACGTCGCTTTTGGAAAAGCAGAGACGCGCTTGCCTTTTGGTCCAGACCTCCGATTGGACGAACATGAATCAAACCCCTGAAGCTGTGTTCCCCCTTTCCTCTCTCTAGTGAATGAAATTGCTTCGGGGATCGAAATTTAAGCCCCCTCTGGCACGTTCTGTTGGCGACAACTATTATTCATCAATTTTGGACATTGAAACTCTTTACGCTGATTGGATGGAATGTGTGGCGCAATGAGCTTCAGTAAGGAAAAAGGGCTTTATATCAAATATTTTAATGAAATTGCCTTTCGGAAGAATTAAAACTACGGATTATTTTAAAGCAATCCTTCTAACGGATTGTTTATTCAGCTAATAATTATTAAGGCAGAAAGAAATTCAACAGTTTCGTACGAAAGATTTAAAAATAATTATCTTTTGAAGCATATTAGAGCAATTTAATGTCTTTAAGAAATTTACTAAAGCATGGGAAGTAAATTTATTTTAAGTCAGAAGCATTAATTAGTTAAATCTAATCACTTTTTATTCTCCAGTTTTCCCACTAAACAACAAGTGTTAAAATTATTTAAGCTAATTACTTTTCATTTAATAAAAAATTCTTTATTTCAGTTATCTTTTAGATTTATAAAATAATTTATTTTAATAATACGTGGTATATTACTACCGTATTTAAGATTTAAATGCCACTATTTTCTCCTATAAAACCAAATTCTTAAAATTACTAATTATTTCACTATCATAACTTTTCCAAATAATTACTTTAAATAGGAATCCTGTTGAAGTCGATTATAAAAAGGAAAAAAAAAGGTAAATGTATTTTTGTATTTGATATTATTTATTTTATCTTGGGTTTAATCTTTTATCATTGTTGAGATTGAAATTAAGAATCTCAGTATCTACCGATTCGAAGAAATACGGTCTTTATTACCAAATGTAGATATAAGTTCGAGACACTTATGATTTCTGTTAAGTTAGAAATAACTACTCTATCATATTCTAGAATGGGAATTTATAAATGTGCACGGAATGAATTTCTCTAGAATAATGGTGAACTAGAAGTGATATTCCTTTTATAAGGCACCTCGAAGACAATCTTTTTTTCCAGTTAAAATATCTTCTCGAACAATTATTTCATTTAAGTCAGTGCGGCAGATTATTTCCTAATTTTCTACGGATACCTAATAATCATAAAGTGTTATGTTTTCGATGTAGTTCTTAGCGGCTTTATCTTAATTCATGCCCGTGCGTTTGACAAGCATTAATAAGTATCCTAATGTGATAAAAAAAATTATCGGTAATTACTCATTTCAAGTACGTACGTCCAAGAAATCGTTTGAAAAGTTTTTACAGAAATTGTTACAACTTGCGCACCACCTGACAAAAATAGTTACTTATTTCATTTTATCCTTTCCAAATAAATGCATTTTTGATAAATAAATAAATTTTGCTTTAGCGACTTTCCAAAATGGCGAATGAAATTTAACAAAGAACATGCAGCAGTTTTGTTTTGCTCGCAATGAAACTTGTTGCAAGAACATTTTAAATATTGCAATAAGCTTTAAAGGAAAACATTTTATCAAAAATAATAATTTTTGAGTGATGTAAAATGTTGAAAGAACACAGAGAATGAGTCGAAGATGAACTTCGTTTTAGTAGAACATCCACTTCAACTAATTAGGAGCATATCGATGATGTGAGAGATTTGTTGACAGGGATTCACCACTTAACAATTAGTGATATTTCTGATTAAATTTCTATTTGATTCTTTCAAGTACTTTTGGAATTTCATTTGAATTTGTGGAGTGTTGCTTGCTCCAGTTTTATAAAATACTGATTTCCTTTCCCAAAGAAGAATGTGTTCAAGTAACAAAGGAGGGATATTGTTCGGAGAACAGCCTTGACTCCAAAAAGGGAGAAACAGCTGATTGTGGTATGGCAGGCAATAGTTGTCATTCGATGACGTACTTCCTCTAAGGAGATTACCTGCCGTATTACTTATTATCTGTAGTATTTATTATTAGTATTTATTATTGTAGTATAGTAATTAGTATTTATTACTGTAGTATTTATTATTGTAGTATTTATTATTGTAGTATTTATTCTGTAGTATTTACTTCCGTTGGCTGATGAAATATCGCCCATACCCTTAAAAATGCCATGTTGGCGCAACCAAGGCTGTTTTCCGAACAATATCTCAAAAGAGTTCTTTTTAAGTGATGCTTCCATAAAACACATTATTATCAGCGATGAAATACGGATCTATGTTTTTGATCCAGAAACAGCTCAATAATCAATTGACTAGCAGTCAATAAATGAAACAAACATGAAAAGACCATGTCCCAGTCAGTCAAACATCGAGGTAATTGAGTGTTTCTTTTTTCTCCGATTGCTGCAGTGTTGTGCATAAATAAGTTCTACCGTTTGGCTAAAGCATTGAAAAGAATATTATTTTACTATTTGTAATGTTTGCGTGAAGCATTTCGTAGAGAACGACCTGAATCGTGGCTTGGTAACTAGTGGATTTTACATTACTACAAGGCACCTGCTCAGAATGCATTTTTTTAGGTGCATATTTGGCTAAAAATTCAAGAATTATGCCTGCAAGCTTCGGGTTTACCTGGTATGATAAGGTGTGACTTTTTATTATTTTCAAGGGTAACACTGCCATTTGGATGGAATAAAAGAAATTTAACTGTAAATTGTAAAGGCTGTCATGAAAATGATTTTAAGATTAGAAAATACATTGAGGTTCTTTTTGGAGAAAATTACTTTGAAGGAGGTATGCTAAATATTGATAAATAATTTGAAATTTTGCTCTTTCTAGAATCATTTCTGATATTTTATGATCACAGGAGCAGGAAAAGACAAAGGCCTGAAAAGACCATCACCACTACAGATTTATGTAAAAGACTAATATTTTTTAAACCTGCAGAAAACCACAAACATTTTGCTTTAAAAATATAGTCATTAGAATTTTTCATTGTCAGGAAACGTGAAAACCGTGCAGTGCTCTCACTAGATCTCGAACCTTGTACTTTTCGAATACACTTCGAGTACGCTTCCAATTATACCAGGAAGGAATGCGGAAAGTAGGGTATGGTTTGGTTTGACTTCGTTTATTTGATTCTAGCAAAACACTCTACGGCTATCTGCCTGATGGAAGATAATTCTTCGTGGAGGATTTTCTATGGAAAACTGGCTCGTATAGATGTTACACATAAGAAAAATCGCGAAAACACTCATGCAGCTAGCCCGTTTGCCGTGATTCGAGCCCTGGACCGAACTACCAGAGTTTAACTACTCTGCCTCTTGGCCACTGGTTGGCCGAAGAGAGGGAGAAAATGCGTTATATATTTGCCTTAAATTTATTATTTAATGAAATGAGATATTTTTCTTCCAAGCAGCTTCGTCTCTAAAAGCCACTGTACAGTTAACACGATCGTCCTGACAAAATTCTACAATGTCTGAAGTATTCAGTTATTTTCCCATACTGTACATTTTCTTTCATCCGAATAAATGTGTTCAAATGAAAACAGGCGTTACGTAAAATATGTCAATATTTCTTGCAGTTTTCACCTCCCCGCACATCAATACTATTCACAATCATTTCTGCTTCACTCCTTCCCAAATGCGGAAGTCGTAAAGATCTTCTCTTGAATGCAGTTTATATGACGCCCACAGCTGTTCCCCGAATATTCTTGTTTAAATGACCAATCAGTTTATTCTGTCTTGTGACTTATCCAACAGGGTAAACAATAAAAAACACATGTCGCGCTCCTTACTGCATTTGGTTGCTGTATTTCTTCAAATATAAACTTTATTTCTTAGCATTCCTTAAATCAAACTTGCAAAAGAAGTAACGCTTTTAGTAAAAGTATAGTTACTGACCAGAAGAAAAACTCACATAGAAGTTTCTAAATATAAAATTTATTTATAATCAAATTTTCTTCAGTTTATTTTGAATTCAAAAATATATTTAATTTCCCCCAAAAAAATTATACCTCTTGTGAATGCAGTACAAGAATTTATAAATTTTGCATCTAAATAACGTAGCCATTTTTTAAATTGAAAATAGGTTTCTTTCTTTATTACCAACAAATTCAAAAAAAATTAAGATTGGGAAATTTATGACTTAAATTCTATCAAAAATTAGTTTCATCTTAGTTTCTTACATATGTTCCTTCTCTCATTTCGATCCTCACTTACACAAGAGTGTTAAGCAAATTTTACTATAAACAAGATAATTTAAAACTCGGATGTAATCTTAACATTGATCTTGTTTGAAATTTCTTCCAAACCCTGCTGCTGAGGCCACTCCTGCAAATACAAAGCTTTCAACGGAATGATGGGTTGATAATTTTTGCCACTCCTGAATTCATTGGCGTTGCATCACACGCTAGTTTTATTTTCGTCATAAAAGTTTCCTATTCGTCGCAATAATGTCAGAACTCAGCGTGACTGCAGTTCGCTATCAGCGAATTTCAGTGACCTTCATGCAGTTATGTATCTTTATTGAACAGCTTATAGGGTATATTCTCCATCCTTTCTGCATGTCTTCGTGGTGTAACGGTAGCACGCTCGGCGCCTATTCTAGAGGCCTAGGTTCGAGTCTCGGCACTGCTCATTTGTCATGCATTCTTCGTTTAAAAATCCCTAATAACTCTACAGCGGCCCCCAAACTAAAAGGTGGTGGATAAAGATTCTTCACCACCAGGATTTGGCGACTGGATGTCTTAAACCCCAGTCGCCTTTTAAAAGGGGGGAGTATGTAAAGTGTATGTTCTCCCTCCTTTTAGCATACCTTTGTGTAACAATAGCACACTTGGCGCGTATTCGAGAAGTCCAGGTTTGAGTCTTGGCAAGGGCATTTAATATTTTTCGCGTCTCCTGCTTCCAAATAATCTAATGTCTCTATAAGCTTAAATGCCGAAACTGGAGCGACTGACGATTTCTGCCACTCTTCTGTAATACAGACATCATTATAACAGTAGGATAAATGCTTAGCTTTCTAAGGCTTGAACGGAGTTCCGTGTAGCTAAAGGTTTGAACGGAACTATGTGTAAATGACCTGTGTAAAGAAAGCTAGCAAGTTTCAAGTTCTATCTAAAATCTCTTGTTGATCTGGGTAGGTTTTGCTGATACAATCATAATTCAATTTTAACGTATGGGTAACACAGCTGTTATTTATTTAAGTGACGAGAAATCTTGAACTTGTTTCGTTTTCGTTGTAATACCACATGCCGTGGTTAGTAACGTTTTATGTTAGCTATTACCTTTGAGTTTCACTTGAATGTTAACTGTTAAATCGTATCGGATGAGATAACTAGTCAACCATTTGATATCAACTTCTTACGGATGGTCATTGGATCTCAGAACGAATAGTTTCAAGTTAATGTAATGCCAAAAAATTGTAAGTGTTCCCAAAAAAATTACTCTAAACATATAAAGAGTATTAGAGATCATGGAAGTAAATTACTTAAAATTTAAATAACGGTATTTAAAATGTTAGTTAATTTTAAAGTGTGTTGCAGTTTCAAATTGCCGGACCTTCGTCGGCATGGTCAGTCTCTATCGGCTGAAAGCATTCGTTGGGAATAATCAGTACCCGTCGGTCACTTAGCCGCGTCATGGCTGAGAACGTTGCTTAGTATCTACCACAGGGGTGCGATCGATTTTACTCCAACGGAAATGGGAAACTGCCGTTCCAATTATGATAAAGAACATCCTAGGGGACGAATCCAAGGGTCTTCTCTTCTTTCCCCGCAATCTCTAAATCTTCGAAAGGATTTTTGTCTCACTAAAATTTTAAGTGCCTTCATACGCTAGAGACATTATACACTTACAAACACCTAAGTATTCTCCGGCATTCGAGCCCGAGCCCAATGATACGGCAGCCAGCAGCGCTAACCACTGTGCCGATCAGGGCAGTGTAAGTATGTTTTCCAATTCGTAAATGCAACTGTAGCTATTCTGGGGAAGTACAGAATGTCTACATGAAGCAAACCATAACAAATGAACAAAAACATATTCTTAACATCTAATTAGTTTAGCCAAATCATTAAATGTTAATGTTGAATATATATGAAAGGAATGCGCTTCGAAATGAACAGATTAAACAGAAGAAACTCATTAGACAGTAGAGAGAGAAAAAAACTGAAAACAAAAAAGACTTACTGCAAGCATTATTTGTAATAAATATAAATAAATAAAAAATACAAGCAGTTTAAGGCAAAAGGATAAAGAAATCTGAAACAGTAGTTTTAAAGAAAAGCAGAATAATGAGTTGTTATGCTCCCACGGTGTACTGTTTATCAACTGATTAAATTCATTTGCTGTCTATCTAATTAAATTATGGAAGAAAATTTGCTTTATAAAGCACGAAAATCGCAGTATGTTTCTAACTATAGAACGATCCTCCTTTCCAGTATAACGCAAGCAGTTAGTTTTTTTTTTTCTTCTTCTGTAAAATTTGACTACTTGATTTAATTAAGCGCATACCGAAGAATACGACATAGAGCACCAAATAAATGGTTGTTTCGTTCTGCTATAAGATAAATAAATAACTTATTCAACCCCAGTATTTACATATCTTTTAAAAGGATTTAAATAATTTTAGAATTTTGTTATTCGAATGTAACAGGTATTTGCAATCGTCAAATACAAGATTTAATTTAATAATATTTCTTTCGAGTCAATATATTTTGTAGAATCGTAAAATAAAGGCGTATTCTTGTATAATGTGAATTTATACATATCTAAGAAATACAGAGCATTTTTGACTAAGTGCTATTTATAAGACTTTAAAAATTAATTAAATTTTAATTTTAAATTAAATTAATTTAAAAAAT
>KK118582.1:883447-906661 GCA_000611955.2 Stegodyphus mimosarum | reverse complement strand
ATTAATTTCATTTTAAATACGATATTTTATTATCGTATTTAAAATTAAATAATCTTATTTAAATGAAATTAATTTTAAAATTAATTTAATTTAAAATTAAAATTTAATTAATTTTCAAATTCTTAGACAAGGGAAAATTTTAAAATTAATTTCATTTTAAATAAGATATTTTGTTTTGTAGAATTAAAATGCATTCAGTATGTTAAAGTGGTCCATTTTCTCAAGACTTCAAATTGCACGCAGAAAGGTAATTTACACATTGTTGTCGCCTTGCATTTCTATTAAAATCAAAGTTATTGTATTTTAATAGAAGCTTACGCTTCCTTACAAAATGTCAAACAAGAAAGAATGAGAGAAGTATCCAAACTGAATTGTTGAAATTACCAATTTCTTACTCACTTTCAATGACATCGTACGTTATTTTTCACATTCTGACATTCTTTTTTGTTGTATTTCATTTAAACTTATTTCCACGAATTTCATTAGAGATATAGTTCTCATTCAATTCATTCACTTCTCACTTCGCGGGAAGGCAAAAATACATAAAATCTCAGAGCTTCTTCATTAAAAAAAACTGATGTGTACACCACATGACTTTCTTTGTACGGAATATTAAATCATGAGCTTTTATCCCTGCATTTCGTGTAAACATATTTTCTCAAAAATTTCATTAGAGAATTTCATTAGACTCATTCAATTAATTCAGTTCTCACTTCACGACAAGGGAAAAATACATGAAACCACAAAATGTCTTTATTAAAAATTGAAAGATATAGAAAACTATAAAACATAAATGCAGTTAAAACAATTTAAAGATTAATTTTTACGATTAAAATTATTCTATCCAAAAATAAGCAACTCCGCCAGCGGGCAGGAAGGCAGACATTTCGGTGCACAAAACTTTAAGTTTACGCTTGGTATCACTCGGCAAAAAGACACTGAAGACGAAGAAACTGAATTTATTGTGGAGGCTATGCTGAATCAATATATGGGATAATTTAATAACTTAAATGATAATTCCAGAAGGGATTCAGCGTGATACAATTCGCAATAATTAAAGAAGACGTTATTTTTGTTGATGGGAAGCTTAGTTTCTCTAGATTGGCAACAAATCTACTATTCTGGTAAGTTTCAAGTGTAAACAAATATGGATGCTATGGTAAACAAATTAGGCTTAGCCGCACTTAAATAACTTTTAAATTATTGATAATTCTAGAACTATCGCGTAGAAGTTAACTATAGGTATAAAACCTTAATCGGAAGATAAGAACAACATAATTCAATTATTTTTAAAGCAAATAAAAAGAAAAGAAAAGACTGAAATGTTTCAGATTTTAAATTGCGTCCAAAAGGGCGTTTTGTGTGTTATCTTTATTTTTGTGTTACCTTTATTTATTAAATAGCAGATTCTTCGCCCTTAAACCATAAAATTCAGTTCAAGTGCGACATCGCAAAATAATTTTAAAATGTACATATCTTTAGAATTTTCGACACACAGTCTCACGCGCTGGAGATAAAAAGGAATTTTCTGTACGACTTTGCCATTGCTCGCTCTGAAATCCTTGAGTTTTTTAATCAAAAATTCGTTAAAGTTTTATTAAATATGAAATCGATAAGGAAACAAATTCCAATTTCTAATTTGGGCTTCCAGATGCCCGTATTTGGGTGGAAACGTTCAGTATGCAAAATTTGACGGCTCTATGTATCGTTGTTTTATCACAATACGAGAAACATACATGTACTTATGCAGATTCTTCATTATTTAATTTCATCAAATAAAAATGCAGGGCGATAATATTTGTTGGCAACGATTTGAAAAGTGAAACAACGCTTTTAGTGAATCAACGAAAAATGCCAAAACGAAATCTGGCAAATTGTCCCTTAGGACTAAAAATGAGCAATTTACCAATATATGAGACTAAAAAAGGGAACTCACTGAGCCGAGTAACAGAGTGGGTATATATATGTAAAACACAACCATGATTATTTAATTTTAGTTTATATATATATATATATATATATATATATATTCATTTTTATTTATTGCTGCCGACTGCAACTGAAAAGGGAGATGCGCAACTACGTGTTATAGCAGTCCTATATAAAAAATTTCAACGTTCTGAGACTACTCGTATTTGAGTTATGAGAGATACATACATACGTACGTACAGACGCCCCGAAAAAATCACCTCTGAATCCATTTTAAATCCTTTTTGCAACCCGTTCTGGGAACAAGAGTCTATTATTCTGTCCTTACATACACGTGTCACGCACAACAACGTTAAATTCCAATCGCTAGCGGTCAAAATGGATATTTTCGTTGTAATATGGTACCGGGAATTTTTCGTGATTACAATACTGCCTTTACTTCGTACAAGGAATTAAAAAACGGTTATCTTTGACTCCAGTTTTTTGAAGTTCAAGCTGACTTCCTCGGAACATTGTTATTACGCTAAGGAACAATAATTTACAGTGTTTCATGTGAAAGTTAGAGGGCTTGGCCAGAAGAAAAGAGGTGGTACACGAAACACACTTTCTGTGCCTCTGACAGAAATGCAGTGGAGGCTAATTTATTATCTTAATTGTTATACAAGAAAATTTTGCAAGCTTCTAGAAATTGAAACGCAGTGTATTGGTATTGCGAATATAATTGACTTCTGAAAACAAAATCTTTGTTTTTATTCCAAAAATAAGAAGCTGCCGAATATCTTCTCGTACTCTTTATCCATTTGAATTTTGAAAATCTGTGGATTTGTCATATATAAATGCAAAGCCGCAATTTTAGAGGCTTTGGTTTATATAATTACAGCAAAGCTCGGGGATATCTGCTTTAGGGAAGCGATGCCGTTGAGGCGGAAGTTCTAAGGAAATTAGCTCGTAGGCACGTTACACATGGGGAAAACCACGAAAACGCTAGTGTACTCCACCCGTTTATGGGATTCGAACTTCGGATCGAACTAACAGTGTTCAGCGAATTTACCGCTCGGCCGCTAGGGGCGTCAGTTGAAGAGGTACCTTATAAATTTCCCATGAATGAATACTTGGAATTAGAACTTTTATAATTGTGAACTTCATTTTATTAAGCATTTAGCTTGCGCGTGAGACTCTATAACTTTTATAAGTATACTTTGAAGAGTACAATGAAACTATAGTCAGCGATGATTTGTTAATTTTTTAAAGATCTTTTGGCTTGTTTGCACACATTTTGTACACTAAATTTATTTACTTGTTATTAAAATGTACAAAATTAGTTTATTTCAATACTAGAATTATTCTCGCATAAAGTAAGTAATACAAATTGAACTCTGAAATAAAAATAGACTGCGATTTACATATTTTCCTTTCCCTTTTTTATTTTGATACAACAATAAATGAATTTTAAATTAATTTCCTTTGCAGCACTGGGACAATTATGGACTACCACCTAATTAAGTTGACTCTCACAGCTTCGTGTACTACCCATATTATTTCCAGTTTCAAGACCACGCCCCTAAGTTGACGTTTATCGACTGTGAGCACCTTCTGCGAAAATAAGCTATCAACTCAAAGTGTCTTTTCTTGACATTTTAAATTGACTACTTTTCTTGCGGAACTGCATTTAATAACACAAACAAAGCAACTTAAAACTGAGCTTATTTAACTTGTTATGAAATGCAACTGCATCCATCAGAGATACTCCTGTACAGCTAATAGTGGCTGTGAAAGTAAATACATTTTCTTCTCTTACGGCTGTTGCCACAATACGATGGCTAAAAGCTTCCTCATTACTTCTTCCGAAAATGGCGTCGCTTCCGTTTAGTTTCAGTAGATCCAAATGACTTCTGCAGTAGCCATTAAGGCGTAATTAGGGAAAACCTAAAGCAGGATGGTTATATCTCACACTTTACTCTCTTTTCACGACAAAGTAGTCAGTTTTACCCTTTACGTTCTCCGAAATACTTCTTCTGGATAACCATTTTCTGCTTCCTCTAATGCGAAGCCATTTACCTGGCGGTTTCAAAACGCGTTTATGTGTAGCCAGGTTGTGCATGTAAAGTTACGGATATTATTGGTGGACGTGAATAATTTAGAACTGCGTGGCAACACACTCGCATTTCAGTGATATGTGGCGTACAGTAGCAGAATGTATTGATGGAAAGTAACTAAAATGTTGTACTATATATGTAAGTACTAAAATCCTAATAATATATCTAAATAGACTAAAAGATTATTCTCCGTGTTTTATTTCCTAATGAAATGTTTGCATACATGCTATTTTTAGAAATGTTGGTTTTGTACTCCGATGCAATGTTTATTAAAAATAAATTAGACGTTGTATCAAGAATATGAATTCTACTATTTTGTTTATTTTTATGTTGTATGGATTTGGTAATTTCCATTCTTTTGGGGACAGAAAGCAGTTATTTCTTCTTTGCCGAGGTGAAAAATCAAATAAACGTATAGGGACATTAGAATTTTTTTGAAAGCAGGAGATGTGAAAAATGAGCAATGAACGCGCGCCGTGTATGCTGACCACTACACCACGAACGCCTGCTAAGATGGCAGGAGAAATACCTTATATATTCCCCCCCCCTTTTAAAGGTGACTTGGGATTAAGGAACCCAATCGCCAAATCCTGGTGGTGGAGAATCACCTTTTTCTTTTAGTTCGGACGCCACTGTAGTGACATTAGGATTTTTTTTTTGAAAGCAGGAGATAGGAAAAATGAGCAATGTCCTAGCTAAGACTCAAACCACAGACCTCACGAATACGCGCCGAATGTGTTGACAGCTACACCATGAAGGCATGCTAAGAAGACGGGAGAAATACTTTATAAAATTGCCGGTATTTGTGAAATTTCTTAGGATACCATTAACGTTTTACATGTATTTTTGATATTTATCGTTCCGAAGATCTTGAACTTTATTTTCGAAAACTGAAAAAAAAAATTTGAATATTCTTTTTAACTTTTCGATTTCATACTTCCATCAAGAAAAACAGATGCCTTTCTTGGTTATGTCATTCGGTTTCAAGAACTTAGAGTAAGCAATATTATGTTTCAACCCTTCAAATACCATCGCAAAAAGTGTTTTGTGGTACCTACGGAATTAGGTCAATTCAGCAATTTTTTAGATGCAAACAAAACTACATGAATCGTTCTTCATTTCATTTGCAAACACTTAATTATTACATTTATATTTTGCATTTCTATTATGCATTAATCCCCAAAACGAATCAATGTTGTTACAAACCGGTTTTTATTTCTTTTGATCTGGTGGAAATTTCAGGACAATGGCTTTTAACAACGGATTCAAAACAATTGTTTTCTTTAGCCATTTTGTAGCAAAATATTGTACTCCTGCAGAAATTTCACCTCAGATTCTTTCACTCCTAGAAAATTATACAAGCCCAGATTTTAAAAATAAGTTGAAGGCAAATACGTATCACAATCTGTTTACAAACAACTGTTACAACAAAAAGAACGTATACGAAAATGGCGATATTGTTAAAGTGATAAGCACGATTGCTAAAGCTCCGCATATTCTGAAAAGTTGGAGACATCTATTATGATGGTTGCCCTAATATATCAGTTTTGTTTATTTTTTGTCATATTTTCATTAGCAAAAACAAAAATAAGTTTTCATACGCCATACATTTTAAGAAAATGATATTTATGGTTCATCTTTTGTTAATACTTAAAATATTTAGCTTGAAATCAGTACTACTCATTTTACCATCATATAAGACCTTAAGACAGAAATAGCAATGCAATTTTGTAATCATTACCAATCACAATCAAGCAACTTTTTAAATTTACTTTTTAAATATTTACAGTAGAAATTATTTGCCACTGCGATAAAATTAAATATCGAACTTCTTGACACTATTTTAATTCTTAATATTAGAAATATGATTATTAATCAAATATCAATTTTTAAAAAGAGGTTTTTAAACATTGCTTTAACTGTTATTTATAAATCAGTAAGGAAGCCATTTTAATGTCTGAAATGTTGTATACAAAAATAAAGGCAACAGACAAATCATAGTTTAGAAAGTAAAAACGACACCACAAACTATTAGGGAAACATAGAAAACACTTGTTTTTGGTTTTATTTATTTCAGCATGAGCAGTGATCGACTGATGATATTAATAGTTGACTGCATTCGAATACTGATGAAAGAGCTCCGTGCAAATGCATTTTTGTAGATTTTTTTATGTATGATGTAAATAACTTCATTTAGAACGTTTTCTTCCCAACTTCCATTAGAAAGTTCTCCAAGGAAGTATTACTTCCGTTGGACAGATGTCCCTCTAATGCCTTATAGGTTTTCATTGACGGAATTAAAAATGAACATCGCAATTACGGTAGTGAAGTCTTCATTAGAATACCTAAATAACAGCTTTACTTGTAAGACTAGAAACTCTGATCACTCTTCTGCTTTTTATTCTGAGCTTATAGCAATTGAAGAGGGCCTTAAGGCTGCATTTGCTTGCACTGCCTACAAAAATATGGGGATTTTAACTGACAGTCGAAGCTCTATCCATCATCTGCAAAATTGGCCTTCACATATTGGCTTCAGTGGTGAAGAAATGGCTGATGTCCTGGCTAAGGAAATAACTCCAATGACTCTGACCTTTGGTACCTTGGCCTTTTGGAGTTCTACTAAAGAGTTAAATCTAGAGTTGCCTCTTCCTAGCATTCTTCTTCGCCTCATGATTGGTACTTTGGCAGGCAGGCGCGAGGTACTGTTGCTCTTGATGGTAATCGTGCTCAGTAGATTTTGCGAGGCTCCTAAGTGAACATCTGAAATGACTTAAATTTGACAAGTGGAGAAATATAAAAATAGAGGAAATAAGATCTAATCCCATCTGTAGGAATTGTAATAATGATTATTTTGCTCTTTGACATCTTCTCACCTGTTTGGGACTTATTGAGGACCTATTGGAAAGACCTACCTCTGTACTGAAAATATAGACGGCTCTTGGACTCATGGATCTGGTCTAGCCAGTTAGAATCAATAACAACAACAACAACATATATCCTTCATGTGCTTTGCCATCACTGATTGACATAAATAAACCTTTATCGACCTATTGCGGGTGTCATATGATCACATTTTAGAGTCTCCAGTTTCGACTTTTCCTAGTAATTATTAAATCCAGATAAAGAAAGAGCTATCTTTGAAGAAAATAGAGTAATTACAATGTTTTTTCTCTTAATATAATGAACATCTTTGCGTAAAACTGAAAATAGGAAAATAATCAAATACTCCCGCTAAGTTTTTGCTTGTTTTTTAGGCTGAGTATTAAGGAACATCAGACTATTATTTTCGGTTTCATTTTGTAATTTTTCAAATTATCTTAAAAGGAAAATGGAATTTATTTTTACAGCAATATCTGCATGCATCTTACTTCCCCTCCTACAATCTCGATTTTTACTTTTTTTCTTATAAAATATCCTTCCATAATGCTCTTTTCCACAGCTCAATAGCAAGGAAATTCGAATTACTATAAAACATTCCATGTGTATTGTCTTCTACCTGTATTCCCTTCTCTGATAGGTAAAAGAAATTTAAATGATACAAACTAGAATTATGTAAACTAAATGCAAACATATTTCCCAATAACCCTTCCTTGCCTGCAGTGTCATACATTTCTATCGACGGTTTATTTCAGAACAGCATCTAATGGTTATTGATCGCTTTACCTCTCCTGGTTGGTGTCGGTAAAGAGTAGCGAAAATACGTGTACCTTTCTATCCCAAGAGGCACCGAAAAATACGTGCTTTGCCATTCGTTAATTCCTTCAATCCTATCCAGCCCTTTCTAGTCAAGAGAGAGGAAAGTTACGTACTAACTCCAGATCTGCTAGCCAATAGGGATATTCACAGTTAGACACGATTGAATTTTAGATTGCCTGCGAAATGTCTTAGTGAATTTCAAAAATCAGTTTACTTTGCGTTTTATGAGATTTTCTATTATAATTTCTAATTCTGTTATGCTTTCCAGCAATAATAGTGAACTCAAATAGTCGAGGATTATGCTACGTTAATCTTATAAGAAAATTACCCCAACATATTTCTGTTTTTTTCCTACTGTCCTGCTACACGCACACATAAAATGTATAATTATATATATTCGTGATATTTTCGAAATAAGGCTTTTCAGAAGCAATTGAACAATTTTCTTCTTATTATTATTATGATTACTTCCTTGTAAAAAGGAAGTATTGTAATCGCGAAAAATTTCGGGTATCATATTTCAATGAAAATATCCATTTTGGCCGCTATCGAATGCAATTTAACGATGTTTTTCCGTGATATTTGTACGAAAGGACAGAAGAAAGGACTCCTTTTCCTCAAACGAATTATAAAGCTGATTTAAAAGATATTTTTTCGTGCCGTGTGTACGTTCGTACGTACGTATGTATGTATTTCGCATAACTCAAAAAACGAGTAGCCTCCCGAACGTTGAAATTTTGTTTATAGGACTGCTATAATATGCAGATGTGCACCTCCCTCTTTGGTTGTAATCGGCCGCACCAAAAGTATATAAATATATGCATTTATATATATCCCTCTGTTACTCGGCTCAGTCAGCTCAGTTTCTTTATTCTTGTGTGTTTGTAAATTGTGTGCATTTTTTGCTTTAACAATTATTGAATTATATTGTTATTATCTTCCGGTTAAGGATTTTTCGCCTTTAGTTAACCTGCATGTTATAGTTGTAGAATTATCAACAATTTAAAAATTTTTCGTTTAAGCGCGGCTAAGGCTAATTATTTTACCATAGCAGCCATGTTTGTTTACATTTGAAACTTAGCAGAAGAGTGGATGTTTTGCCAATTTAGATAAACTAAGCTTTCCAACAACAAAGTAACGTCTTCTTTTATTATTGGGAATTAAATTATGATTAATTCCTTTTTTTAATTATCATTTAAGTTATTAAGTTATCCCATATATTTACGCAGCATAGCGTCCACAACAAATTAACTAAGTTTCCGCGTATTCAGTGTCTTTTTGCTGAGTGAGACCAAAAGTAAACTTTCTGTTTTGTGCGCCGAAAAATCTAACTTCTTGCCCACTGATTGAATTGCTTGTTTTTGGGTAGGAACTGTAATTTTAAATGTAAAAAAAAAAATTAATTGCTTTAACTGTATTTGGCGTTTTATGTTTTTCTATATCTTTCAATTTTTAATATAGGTATTTTGAATTTGTACGTATTTTTGCCTTATTGCGAAGTGAGACTGAATTCAACGAATGAGAAATCTGTCCTTAATAGAATTCGAGGAAATAAGTTTAAATGAAATTCAGAAAAAAATGCGTATAATTTAATATTCCGTACAAGGAAGTCATGTATTGTATACATCAGATTTTTTTTAATATGATGGGTTTATCTTTCTCTGTATTTATATGTGGTATAAAAAGTGTAAATTAATGTCATAATCTATGAATAATTTTTGAGCGAAAATCAGCGGTCAGATGTAATAGAATTAAAAAGTTTCCAAAGAAAATTAGCCATTTCCAAGTATTTCATCTTTCTTTCATCACATTACTGCTAAATTTTCGCAATAAAATCTTCAAGCAAAGATTTATTTTTCAGAAATTTTCTATTTCTTGTCAAATTCATGTTTTTTAACTGTATGGCTCAGTTTCTTATTCTGGAGAAGGCATGATTGTAATTATTCTTTTCCTCTCAGGAGGCAACGGTGGTGGCCTATTAGGTGCCTCCACAATAAAATGACCCCCACTTCTGGCCTAGGCGTGACCATTGCTGAAGAGGCAAGTGTTCTCAATTGGATTAAAAAAAATTAACTGTTAATTTATTCAGGCGGAATTGTATTATGCAAAAAACGTACTAGTGGTGAAAGTTGGGACATCATTTCCATTCATACATTTCCAACAAAAATAACTTCTTAAGCCAGCAAAGCATATCTTTAACTTAGTTCAGCATTAACTCCGTTCTGCTTCTCCAAACCCTGCCTTTATATCAAATACTTTTACTGTCAAAAATTCACGATATATTTCTGTAAATCGTCCGAAAATAAAAGTCCAGTTTCTCTAGATGCTTCAGAGAAATTAAGCATTTTAAAATTCACTGTCAATTAAACTAATTAGTTGATCAATCAAGTATAATTTACATTACATTCTCTACAATCTTTCATAAATAATTTCATAAAAATGACATTGAAGAAAACGAAATGAAAATAAATGTAAATAAAATATGTCTTAAATCAGAGAGTCTATACAAAATCTTTGTGTTTTTATCTACCGACTCATCCATCCTTTCCTCAATCCCAATTTATGCATGCATAGATATACATACATACATACATACATAACTGCATACATACACACATTCTCTACTTGTGTTCAGATATACATATATATCTGAACACAAGTAGAGAACAAAATATATCTATACTAGAGGAGTAAAGAAGCAAAAAATAAACACTTCGTTACTCGAGAGTCCAAATTAATAGCTCGTAAATAATATAAAGCCATTTCGTACGAATTACCTTGGGGGGTTCCACCTTTTTATTTCACACTTCAATGTGAGAAACCCTTACACCGATAAGCGAATAATCGCTTGAGTGTGTGAACAGAGACGTAAGATTCAAGAAGGGTTAACTACCCTTTATTTTACAAAATGAAGATGAACACAGTCTGTTCCTGTCTCGGAGGGTACAGAAAAGCCTCCACTTGGATTTGAACTCAAATTAATAAGAATTTAAACTTAACTAATGCTTAATTAAAAGATATTGCCGAAGCTATCAAGATTCTAAGTAGTTGGCCTCTAAATCTCACTTAAGTCGACGAAGCTATCAAGGGCCTAAAGTACGGCCGAGCGTAGCAATATCTTCGAGAGAGACGTAGACAACGGCAAACACACGCGCGCTAGTCAGGAACTCGGGCTCTCTAACGAAGTCAGTGAAGCATCGACTTAAACACTACTCTTACTCATTTGCATTAACCGCGTTTCTGAAACTACATGCTAGTAGGAAATTGTAAGCTGAAGCTAGAAGGGATAGGAAAGGTGCATAAAATAACAGTTATAAAAACCTTAAGGATAAACCTTACGTCCTACTTTTTTTACTTCTACAAAAAGTAAAACAAGTGTTTTACTAGTTCTATTTCAGTATCTTCGAAGCTTAAGCTTCAATTAACGGTTATTTTTTTAGCATTTAGATCGTACTTACTTAGTGCATTTTGCTCGTTCTTATTTAGCGCCAAGCTGGCAATGGTTTTGGTAACTAGGTTTTGTCAGAATTATATCGAGAAATCGCCAAAACTGGCCAAACTTGGCGACATTTTGATCCGGTCCTAGTTTAATTTAAGTGGTACTGTCATTCATCAATATATGCAACTGTAACCGTACCCGACCCTTATATGTAACTTTAACCATATATGCCTTCCAGTTATTTCGAGAGCACGGCAATTCCGGCTGTGTAAGACCGGAGAGATTAACAGTTCTCAGTTGTTCAGTGTTGAATCCGAAACACTGAGAGATCTCCGTGCGAGCTTTGCCTTTTAGATACTCTTTGCATTGCTGTGTGTTGTTCTACGTGCATTCAATCCATTATGAACCTGTACATAAGTAACATTGTGTTAGTTTGCGTTATTAAATATGTCGATAAATGTTTTTAATTAAAACTTAATCAAAGGAAATTAATTTAATGTAAATTGATGTTTAGTAAATACGTTAAATTAAATGTTTAATAAATACGTTAAATTAAGCGTTTAGTAACTATTTATCAGCATCAAACTGTTTAGTTTTATTGACAACATACTTATGTTATTTTTTTTTCGAATTAACAATTGATTTATTTTTTGCTTTGTCTAATGTCCTCAATAATCACAAACATTGGTGGTATTAAAGCAACAAAAATCAGTGTGATTTTCATAAAGTTTACAGGTCTAGTATCGAAGGTTTTGAATATGGAACCTTATTCTTCAGCTGGAGGAATGAAAACTGACCAAGGAGTCTATGCTTCCACGATAACAGTACACCAGAAAATTCGATAAATTTTCATCAA
Source organism: Stegodyphus mimosarum (assembly GCA_000611955.2). Lineage (NCBI taxonomy): Eukaryota > Metazoa > Arthropoda > Arachnida > Araneae > Eresidae > Stegodyphus > Stegodyphus mimosarum. The sequence goes on along the minus strand of KK118582.1, from coordinate 894,645 downwards.
GAAGAAAATCTCTTGTCGCCATCTATTGAAAAGAAGATACCTCTGGCACAAAATGGCGAGCTCAAAATATGGAAGGTGAAACTCACACGTTGAGATTCAAATCCAAGAGTATGGAAAAACCGTGGCACAATATGGCAAGCAGACCACATGAAATAGTGAAGCAGAAAATCAAAACCTTGTGGGGGGTTGAAGCTAATCCAACAGTCGCAGTGTTTTCTAGAAGTTGGGAGATTTCATTTGCTGATGCAGGCATAAGCGGTTTGCTTAATTTGAGAAAAAAATAGCTTCTATAACTTAGCCAAAATTATTGCCATCTTCCTGCTGCCATAAAGTTTATAAAAATAAATAAGTTTTCCTTCTTAGATTTCTTAGAGTTCGTGGTCGTATAATTTATATCGTTATATTTAGCGTGTAATTTTGAGAGTTTTAGTGCCAGAAATGTTGATTTTAGAAACTGAATTTGAAATTTTAAAATCTGAAATTCCGATGGCCAATTTTTTTATCTCTTCCGTAAAATTTTTCACAGTTGCCAGCTGCTTTTTTCTAAACCTACCGAGTTATTTGAAATTAACGTTTCTTCGTAAATCTGATTTGTAATAGGTTCTTCAATGATGATTTAAAAAAAATACTCTATCTAATCGCAATTTTTATTAAATTCCTTATCTGAAAACAGCGTTTATACTAAATGAAAAAATAGTTAATGTAACTTACCTTTGCTTATTTTATAATATGTATGTTTTTTAGCAGACCGACGCTATGCGGAAAAATTCTATCTTGGAGCACTGTATTTATTGCTTTGAGATTCAGGCAGAGAGACAGATTGAATCTGTTCAAACATCGGGCAAATAACTTTGGTATATGATTGACATTGCCTGGTAATTATCAGCGGGATAACTTCATCGCGAATATTGGGTGGTTATGCGATGCAGCCCTGCAGGGTGCAATGCGGGGATCAGGATTGGCTAGAATGACGAAGCAGCTTAATTTGACAGCCACCAGAATTTGTGCATACAGACTGGGATTGCAACAATGAATTTGATTGGATCGTATTGCTGTCCAGGCAATATTTCTCTGCTTAAATGTATATTGAATTTTCCCAAAATTCGTTTTAGCCCTTCAGCAATTTTTTAAAAAAGCAAAAAAAAAATGTACACAGTGAGAAAAATACATTCTGAGTTACATGTTTGTTAATTTTCATAGAAAAAGTAAATTCTGGCAATTTTGTGGAGTTGAAAACTAAACAGCTAAACATTATTAAAAAAAATGTAATTGTCGCTGATCAGTGTAATAATGGATAAGCATGTAATAATGTAATAATAGATGTAATAATGGATAAGTATGAAGTCACATCATGCTCATAATACCTTAGCTTTGGTTTTATAGAACCTAGATCATCGGTTTGGTTCACTTCGTTATGGCAAAGCGTGCGAGGACTATCTGCCTAAAGAAAAAGTTGCTTTCGGAGAGGAATTTCTAAGGAAAAGGGACTCATTTCTAAGTTACACATGGGAAAAGCCTTGCAAATGCTCATAGAGCCAGCCCGTTGGCCTAGATTTGAACCTGGGTTGAGCCTCAGATTTCGGCGACAATACCATTCGGCAGATGCTTTCAACACAGAAGATTATGACCCTGATACGATTTCAAATTGTAGTCTTAGCGATTTTTGTCTACCGGAATGACTGGTGCAAATTTTAAAGAATTTTTTCCAGTAATTTGAAAACTTGATTTTGGATTTAGTTAAGTTTTTTATATGTTGTGTCCTTAATTTTTATCTTTTGGTTATGTAACTGTACCGATCTGTTCTAGACTTCCGCCGGAATATTTGGCGCAAGTTTGGCAACAATCCCATCAACTTTCATGTTCGATGGGAAAATACGTATAAGTTTCTGATAGTGAATACTGAGAGTTAGTGTCTTTTAACGATAATTACATGATTCTTTTAAGTGTGGCAGTACAACTCTAAGTTTAAAATTAGAAAGATATTACCTCGTGTCCCATAAGTTGGCAGATATTTTAAGCAAGTAACTAACGATTATTTCTAGTTAATGTTGATTAGCTAGCACAATAATCACACTATTTCTCTGCTCCCGCATATGTGGTAAAGGGTATAAAATGTAATTCTGTTATATAGTATGAAAAATTAATACTATTACAAAATACAAAATTTAAAGCTATCACAAAATATAAAAATTATGAAATATAAAAATTTGATTAACTATAAAAATTTAATGTCCGTGCAAAGGATATATACTACATATTTAAGAGAATACAGAGGGGAAAGCCGAGAAGTAAATGAAAGTACATGATTGACTTTAGTTAATATTTTTCATTCAAACATGACGAACGCCGGACGATTTGTCTTTTTCTCATTATGAAGTAATATATGTCAGTGGTTTTTAACAAATGAGAACTATTATTCTAAAACATGACGCACTCACAAACTTAAATCATAAACATGCTATGTGTTTTAAGACTAAAAGGAAACGTCTATATTCAAAGAATTGATTCAGGAGCTCATCTCTGCCATTATTAGGTGTCTCTATTGCTATTGCTAATAGTGAACAATCTGTATGTATATAATGCATATTTATATGTTCGTCGCATTGCGGAAAAATGGCAGCACCAAGAATCACCGTATTGTGAGCACATGTAGATTTCCAACCGAGCATATGCATGTAAAATCCCTAATTTTGAATTTCTATTTTTAATTTGCTTCGTATTTTGTGCGATATAATGCAGTTTTCATTATAATGTCAGAAATTTAATGTTTGCATTGTCATTTGACAAAAAATAAAATATTTATACTTATATCTCAAATATAATCACAAAACTCTGCGGTGTAAAATAAAAGTTTACTAGTTAGCAAGTGCAGTATATTTCTCTTTCGGATTTAATCGAATTGTAAATAAACGGCGGCATTTACAGTCACCAAATTTTGAACACACATAGTCCTCCATGCTAAAATGTAAAACATAAAGCCCAAATTTTGTGTGTTAATTTTTTTTATTTATTTCATATTTTATGCAAATTTAACAAGGTTTTGATTAAAAACTTAGAGAGATGAAAGCTTTGTGTGCATCAAAAAAGCAAAGCATAAAATATTAAAGTTTCAAATTTAATCAGAAAACTCTGCAACATCAAAGAAGTGTGTTGCTGTCCTGCAGGATATAAGATATCTGTCTTTCAAATTTAGCAAAAGAACTCAGAGGTTTAAATGAAATGTGTTTCCACTTCTCAGTATAAAATATTCCAATCAGCTGCGCACCAGTTTGCTGCCATTTCGCGAAGCGATAGATATTAATTTTTTTTCAATTAACAAACGAAACGATTTAAAGGCAAAAAAAGCAGAATCATTTCTCTTATTATTAATTACTAAATGGACTCTTGAATTTACATTAGCTGGATACATTAAAGTCATTATACATTTTTTCTCTTTTTTTAATAACTGCTTTAGGCGGCTGGCAAAAGGAGCCACAAAAAAATAAAATTGAAATTTTAAGGGATTTAAAATTTAAAATTAACATCTCTAATTAATTGTGAAAATTCGTAAAACTTAGTAATGTATTTGTAATCAACACACAGTATAATAACAGTAGAACTGTATTTTGATGCGTAGTTTACATATGCTGCAATTTGCTTAAACATTTTAGCTTCTAACTTCACTTAGAATTTAGTAATCAATCCTAGATTCTAAAGCAATAATTAAATTTGAAATGTTGTACAGGAGTTATATTTTTTAAAACTGAATATTTTAAAATTGTGTATCCAAGATATTTTGCATCAAATGCGTCCATATATAATCAGATATAGATCCACAGAACGAAAATTGAATTGAATATGGATTGAAAGATCTTATACAAAAAACAAAACAACAAAGAAAAATTGTATAAGGGTAAAGAGGTAAACGTTACATAATGTTGTAAACAGGATAGTTTATTTTTCAAAGCTAAGCTCGAGATGGAAAGTTGTTCTTGGAATATATGTATTTTCTTCGTACTCACCTTTATATATTTAAATAAATATGATAAAATATTTCGCCGAGAAAATATTTATGTGATTTTGATTCAAAATCGGTTTAAATGCGGAATGTCAGAGTCTAAAAGTGGATTTTTGAAGGAAACTTCTATACGTTGGTTATATCAAAAGGGATAACTTATTTCTTTCAGAGAATCGAAAGTAAAACAGAAAGTAAACAAATATCTTAAATTAGATAAGTAGATATGAATGCGCAAATCTCAGCATATTTTAAAAGATCTGCAATTTGTATTTTCAAATATTTACTTCAGCTTGAAAGATTGTCAATACAAAGTATATTTTATGTCTATACTACAAAAAAAAACTGATTGTAAAAATGTGTTTTATAGCAGCAGAATTTCAAGAGTTACAAGAATGGAAGCAAAGTACATTTCCATTCTTTGCAAGAAATTTCTGTGAGTGGCTTAAGTAATAAAAAAAAACTTTCACTTTAGTTTCAAACATATCTATGGCATGTATATCAATTCATAGACAGTATTGCAGAAAATATGGTTTTGCTCTGATGGTAAAGAAACAATTTACATTGCTTTCGTAAACGTAGAAAATAAACCAATTATACTTACGGTTTTATTGAAGAATTTCCCCGTTAACTGTTTTAAAATGATTCATTAAATTTCAATATATTATTGCGTTTTACGGGTTCGCGGATTTGGAGTATTTGACGATAACACTTGATGGCGGATCAGAACACAATTTATTCGCCAGTATTACACAGGACAGTTCCGAAAACACATTTACAGTCGTCGAAACACTACGATAAACACGCTGAAACAATTAGCAACACAACCTTCATTCTACAATGATTAAGATAGCTGCACGGCAAAGCACTAAAGCACAGATCCCGATTTCAGTTCAATTGTTCTCAAACTAATCTCTGAACTCAAAACACTACTAGTGAACTCAACATACTCTAAATACTACTCTCTCCTCATGCATTCATGCATATATAGCTCTTGACCTTCCTTCCAAAACATTGTCTGGAAATACGGTAAGAATTCGTTCCAGAGTGTTCTTGCTCTGTCTATGGCATGTCGCCAATTTTTCTCCAAATGGACAATTCCGCGCCAAATCTGGCAACCCTGCCTTTTCTTGCAACTTTCTGGCAATCCTAACCCAGCTTTCCGAGTAAGCTATCTTACCGTAGCTGGCCACTTCGTAACAATATTGCTTTTATGTTTTACATGCAAGCAAACACACACATATACACTAGGGTACACCAGGGCAGGCAAAACGCAAGGAGTCGTCGCTCGCAATGCAAGGCAACTTAAAAAGAAGAAAGGAAAGCGCATTTGCATGCATTAATCTACAAGTGAAAATAAGATTGTACGTGCAAAAGTATAGCTACAAGAAAACATCAGGACGCTTTCACATGTGGTAAAATGGCTAGCTAGAATTTGGGCGCACTTTTACGTCTGTCGCCTAAGGGGTTGAAACTGATAAAAGCGTTGTTCCACGAGCTTGGGACGCCTTCCAAACGACAGGTGAGCTGTAAGAAAGGTTAGTGGTGGCTAGGCAAAGAACCAACGGTGACTGATGACAGATACATCGCCTTGCAGGCGTAAAGAGATTGTAACCAAACAGCTAGCAACATTGCGGGCGGCATCTGGAGGACAGGTTATCCCGGTTTATTGTAGCCATACATAAAATGACCTATTCGCCGCCGTCCTGAACTTTTCATGACATTGACAGCAGCACATCAACTTCATCGTTTGCATTCATGTAGAAATCACAAACACTGAACATTTTATCACTGGAGACAGGTCCTTTTTACAGATGAGAGTGTTTTCAGTCTGGCGAATGATTCTAGGCGCTGGTTGATATGGAAAGAGAAAAGGACAAGCTTTTTAGGCAATATGGTTCAAGCATGCTTGTATGGAGAGGTATTATGATGAACAGAATGACGAAGCTCCCCATTCTCGACAGAGGTTAACTTGCCGAAGATCATTACACACTAGTGTAAATACACGCACACATACATAAATGCATATAGTTCCATAAAGGAGTGAGTATGCAGGGTGAATTTGCTGAAATATTCAATTCATTTATTTATAATGATTCAAGTCCTTCGAATTGCAAGTCACCTAAGTTCTTTGTTGGAAAGCTCGCCAGCGTTCGAAAGAACAAGACTGCTGAAAGCTAGTCATTGACTTCGCTTTATATCCAGGTAAAAGAGTTGGCTGTATATTACTTTTTGTGTATCTTATCAACATTACACATGTGGCTGGCTTTTTCATCTATTTATATTACACATAAATCTGGCTCCATATTTGTGGTATAAATATGATCCAGTTTTCCTTATTTTAATTCTTGAAGTCACACACGAATGTATCCCTGCCATCAGAGAGATTCATTTATCATAATCTAACAAAGCCAGAAAATCCGAAGTCTTTATTTAAAATAAACTAGCCTTTTGAGTTCATTTCGTGAATCTGAAATCGAAAGCTTTTAAACTGCATCCTTAAGCAAAATTTCGGAAAAGCTAGCCCAAATTATGTAACAGGCATTCTCGAAACTTTTCTATGTTGTCTTTATAAAATGTATTATAATTTTATCTTTGAAAAGAAAATTGCTCAATTTTTATTTACGCATAAATTTATAAAAAAAAACTATTCTCCAAAAAACTCTATGTATATTTATCAAAACAAATATCTGCCGATTATTTACAAATATAATAAACAGTTTGCAAACTTAATTACTGAAAACCAATTGCTACGCAAAAGCTAATTTGTTTTAGAAAAAGAAAAAAACTACCAATTCTCTCTTAAGCAGTTTTACTAAAATAATATAATCGCAAAATGCCGCCCAAAAAGCATAGTAGTTAGGGGACTTACTGAGGTACCAGAGGGCCCGGGTTCGAATCGCGGAGAAGGTATGAATGTTTGTAAATATACATGGTCTTTGCGGCAGGGAGTCTATGTATATATGACACTTTAAGTGTATGGCGGGCCAAAATTTCTCTCGTGCAGTTTGGTGGTAGGTGACAGAAATGAGAGACCCTTGGACCAATCTCGGGAGGCTCTCCCTCAAAATTGGGGTGGAAATAGATCCAAACTCCTTGAGGCTAAAAGAGCCATTCTTTCATGAAATGCGTAGACAAGACAACAACAAAAGTACAAGATAGTTATGTAATGTTATTTTCAGCTTATTTGAACAAAATCTGAATTCCATATCTTCATAAAGGATAACATAAAAAATTAATATGCATGGAATTCGTTCAGCTTCGATACAAATTAGGTGTAATTTAAGATACTGTCGTCGAAGTTTGCAACACCTGTTTTAGTCAATACTTAGGAATACGTTGTTGGTATAAAAGCACGGTTTAGTTCTTGCACGTTCTATTTTATTTATTATTAAGTCGAGGAACATATTAAGAACTTACGAAATGAAGAAATTCGAGGGTTTCAAAGTTGCTATACTCTAAAAGTTACAAATCACTGCAAAATGTGAAATTCAACATACACCTTCTTAGATTGAAAACCGTTTACCAAAGCATTTGCAGCTTCCGTTTGCTAAAATTTAGGCGCTACTTCTACTACTACTACTAGTAGTAGTAGACTAGTTTTATACTATAGAAGAAGTGTAATTCCTTCAATTCTATATTGGCAGAAGGCGTATCAGGAACTATACCAAAGTTGTATACATCTTCAAATCTTTTTATCAAATTTTACAGTCCCATAGGTGATAGGTGATACTGTCACTCGTCTAATACCTTTATGCCGATGATATTCAAATAAAATAGATGAAAGATTCTGATAAAGCATTTTCACATAACATCCTTTACTTTTCAGCGAAAACTTATATACGCTTTAAAAAAATCCGTAACATTTCATAAGGTATTTCGAATATTAAATTGAAATAATTGTATTTTACCATGAATAAGTATATTTTAAACAATTTTCCATTTATTTATAAATATAATACATAACTGTTTGCTTTTTAAACTAAATCCCTCAATCTGTCTCAGTTATAAAATATGTTTTTAGATAAAAGTAGATGAAGCAGCCGACAAATGCTTTTTATAAATGCTCATAGATATTTTTGAAACAGAAAATTAAATGATGTCAAAATGTATTTTTAATTAAATATATCCGGACTAGAAACGAGTGGGGGCTTCTTCTTAGGTATTCTTAGGTACAATACTACTAGTACTTCTTAGGTATTCTTAAACAATTCTTAGGTAATTTCGAAAGAAAACTATTTGAATTTAAATTTATGCTAGCGGTTTCAGGAATGAATCAATCTCGAAAGAATTTATTTTTACTGCTACTGAAAATCGTAAGTTTAAACAATGTTTATTGTTTCAGTGTTAACTCTGTTTTTAAATAAAACATGATTTTATATATATACACGAACACTTATTATTAATTGTTTGCTTCTGTCGGAAATACTTATAAGCAAAACTCTTATATGTAAATAATTCCTTTATTCCAATTTTGAGTGCTTCTAAAATTTTAGCAAGTTATTTTCTGCATATGTATTATTTTAACAAGAGTTACTTAAGCAGAGCAGCATAAATTGACTTATAGTAGCTACGCTGATAGTATAAGATAACAAAAATTTAAAAACAGCTTCTGAATGCACACGAACATCAAAATTTTTAATTAAGAATCCGACAATGTAAAAACTTATTTAACTAACACATTGGTGATGTAGCAATAAAAATATATGCGACGTTAAAATAGATATTCAGTATGTATATTTCATGAGTTATTACACTGAAGTGTCATTTTTATATTTTTCATTATTATACTTTCTATATTTACACGTATTTTCGTCTAAGCCTCCACTCACTTCTAGTCATGCTAGTAATACAATAATTTACGTTTACAACTTATAACTTCAATTATATATATTTGGTTTTCCTGATTTCTGCATTGATATTTCCTTTCGCAGCCTAAATAGTTTTCAGAAATTCGTATCTTATCTAAATTAGCTTTCGGGAGTTGTACGTTGGGATATGAGAAGAGAAATAAAGATATAAACCATCTCAGATTAGAAAAGGTTTCATATCTGACTGGTCAATGAAAAGATTGCCGCTTGGAGTGATAGAGTAGGAAATAGTGTCTGCTGACTGGACATGTTTGTTTATAGCGTATGTTCCATGCTTATGTAACTTCGTAAGCATGTTTTAACAAGATTCTTTGCTTGTTACTCGTGCTCTCCTGCCTGCAAACGAAGTTTGAATTGTTTTCTACTCTAGGAAAATATATATATATATATTTCTATAATAATATATTCCAGGAAAAAATTATTTATTGAAGATAAGTAAGAATATAGTTAGGAGTTTTATAATTTTAAAAAGAATTTCAGAATTTCTTGAATACACATAAATAGCATTTTAAATTAACTAAAATTAGAATGGTTTGGTTTAATTTGATTATGACAAATCACTCCAGGTCTATCTAAAGGCACGAATGCTTTCATGCAGGAGTTTCTATAGAAAAATGACTCGTATACACGTTACACGTGGGTAAAACCACGAAACGGCCAATGCAGCTAACTTACTCGAGGGATTCGAACCTCGGATCGCTCTACCAGTGTTCAGGGACTTTATCGCTGTGCCGTTTGTGGGCTCTAAAAGTAGGATGACAAAATTAAATATGTATACTATCATTAGCAAAGTCGTATCATTAAAATTCTGTAAAAAATGTAGAGTTACATCCCATGTAGAGTAGCCCATAAAAAGACAATAGGGCGACAATAAAGTCTCCCAGGAGGGTCTAACTGCTCCCCTCATATTTTTAAATTCAAATTTCGATTATTTGTCTTCCTCATATAAATTTATCGTTTATAAGAAAATACTTGTAAAGGGTAAAAAACAATGCTATACTGCATATTTTTAAAGATTTATTCTGACTAACCACACTCATTTCATATCATGATGAGTTTGACATCGCTCATCAGTTAATAATTTCCACCAATTTTTATTTCAGTTACAGTGTTAACTAACAATTAAGAAATTATTTGAAAAGAAAAAAAAACACTAGTGTTTAAATCCAGTGAAAAGGAAAATAAGTTATTTTTACTCGTGGAAATATATTTAATGTTTTAGCGGAAAGAATTCTTTATACCAAAAGAGTACACTTTGCTATCCCAAAGGTTATATCTTTCTATTTGACGAAGACATTGCATCTATTGACTAACCTTTCCAATAAGGCGAAACGAGTCTCTCAAAAAATATACGTTCGAACTTTCCTGCACTCAATGGAATTTATTCCATTTCGTTCCCTGTTTTCTATTCGACTTCCCCAGTCTCTATTTCCCATTCTTAACTTAATGTATTTGATTTTATCCAACCCTATCACATGAAGAACAGAATTAGAAATTTTAACTTTGTGTATATAAGGCAGATGTTGAGAGAGATTTTTACATATTAATTGGAGCACGGTTCATATACATTGCGGTATATTTCTACACAGCATTCTGGAAAATATTTTTTACATAATTTTAGGTTGTGTTCGTCACAAAAGAAAATTTTTAAAGCGTAAAAGGAGTTAGATGAAACTTCCAGATTTCAAATTATATTTATTTTCGATGGATACACTGATACATATTTAAATATAAAACTGCAATAAACAATACAAAATTGCATGCAATGTATATAGTTTTTGAAATAATCCTATTTTAGTTTTCTAGAACTCAAGAAAAATTAGATTAATTTAAAGTTCAGAGTTCTCTTTCGGATGCTGACGTGTAATTACTTTTTTCTGTGTTGTTCACTTTAATTGTGATAGTTAAATACATGTCAATTTGCAAAATAATCTAAATTTTATAGTAAGAATAACGAAGTAATAGGGAAAAAATTTTAATTTTATTTTAAAATCTGAATTCGTTCAAATTTTGCGCTAAAATTTAGTATTCGAGTAATCTCAGAAAATTCTTTAAAATTCTGAAAAATAAGCAAAGTCATTTATGCCCTCCTCTCTCAAACAAAGATTTCTTACCTACTGTTATCACTTACGCAAAGAAATTGTTATAATATAATTTCATTTTGTTTGCACAGGTATGCTGTGTAGAACAGCATGACGGAGAAACAGTATGACTACCATAGTATACACTGTCTCTGGACTCCCATAAAGACAGCAGGCCTGCTATTATGCTTAAGGTGTTATTGCTTGACCTCTGGAGGAGAAAATCTATTACCGTTGCATTACGACCAAGGA
>KK118582.1:860427-875953 GCA_000611955.2 Stegodyphus mimosarum | reverse complement strand
TTTAGGAATAATTTGAAGCTATATCTCCCATTCTGCCGGGCCGACTGACGAAATTCAAATTGTATTTTTCATGTCTCGAAAGAGCGACTTGGGATATATATTAGATTTATATACAGCATTGTTATAACATAGGATTTTCGACACAAAATCGGATTTTTTCAATTGTTTTCCATATTTCAGTTCTACGACCAAACTTATGCCAAAGTGCTAAGTTTTTAAAAATTAGCTCTCGAAATTTTAGCTCCTGTTATGTTAATTTAAATTGGTATATATTTACTAATATCTCTTTTTTTATTAAACGTATTTGACTCTTCCTTTCAGATTTCGAAATTTAAGTTCGCTCCAAATAAAATTTGCCCATTTTTTGTGATTTATTTTTAAAATTCGTATTTTTAAATTTTTTTTTTATAATTTTTTCGAAAAACGTTTCGAATTATAACGAACCTGTAAAACTTTTATCGTCGTCTTAAAGCAGATGTATTTCTAAGCATACCTGCGAAAAATTAGAGTATTTTATTCACAATTTCCTAAGATATACGTGAATTTACATATTGACTCTATTTGAAATTTCGAACATTTGTTATAAGCCATAACAACACCAAATGTGGTTTACGCACTTTGTTAAAATTATTTGAAAGTATGGAAGATGTACTCTTTTCCGCTTGTGTGCAACTAAAAAAACGCAAAGGAAAATAGTTTGCTATAAATTAAGAATTTGCCAAGTGAATTTTTCTTACCTCAAACTGAAGAAAATTGCGCCGAGATAAATTTTTATATTTCTCACCAAAAATTGCAGCATTTAACATCTAGGCGTAATTTGAGCGTTGAATCGAAATATGGGAGACAAACTGGTATCTCAGAAAAAATCCAATTTCGTGTCAAAATACCTGTGTCAGAACAATGCTATATATAAATCTAATATATATTCTAAGTCGCGCTTTCGATACATGAAAAACCCGGTTTGAATTTCGTCAATCGGCCCTGTGGAACGGGGCATATAAAACTGTCCCATTTTTCTCCAGTGCTCATATTTTATAAATTTTCTAACGCTATAAAGAATACTTAACACGTTATCCTCAATAACAATAACAGGAATAAACCTGGGACAACCTGACTCACCGCAAAATGGAATGGCTTCATAAGCAGTGGACGCGGCAGTGCGCATCTGCATTGATCGGTTGAGTCCTCTTATCGCTTTCGGAGAGATCTCCAGTTCGGGTCTCATCACTAGCAATGCAACAAAAGGCATTGGTTTACATCGTTGCAGTTTATCGATTAATTACCTCACGAATCCAAAGCTTGTTGTAAAACAACAACATTTTGCACAGTCGCTTTTAGAAAACCGAGTAAGTGATCGTCTGCTCTGCTATTGACGCTTTCAACACAGATATCCAACTGCATCATAGCAGAGCGAAATAGAACTAGTCTTTCTTTGGACTAGTTTCACAAGGACCCCAAATACATTCTAGGACCCCAACAACAGACCGGAACCCCAAACGCATTCACACTCTCACCAGGCTGACTCGGTCTGTAATATGTGCGGCTATCAAGGAAACATCATCCTTATCAAATGAGAAAACTATGACGTGGCTCTGAAGCAACTTCACTTGCTGCCGGAAGAAACACAACTTCCCTGTGCTTGAGACCGATGTGCACATTTGCCACAATATTTTGTAACAACGAATTGTTATAATTAAAAGGGAACGCTCACCAGTTACTGTAAGTACTATCCTTTTTAGTTGTTTTGGGGGGAAAAGGGATAAAACGATCCGATGAAGCCACTATGCAATAAGCCCAAAGCTGGATAACAATTAAGCCATATAAGCACGTGCTTAAGGCATCAAGGAAATGGGGGCGCCAAACTGGTCCTTAGGTATTCAGAAAGAAGGGTACCAAAAATGGTCCTTAAGTATTCAGAAAAAAGGGGAACACAATTTTAGCATTGCCAGTTTTCCTATGGAATGAGGGGTAAAACTAATCCAAAACTGAGAGTTAGAAGGAATGAAGAAAAAACTGGTCCAAAAACATGTGGGGTTGCCAAAATGTTTTATCTGCTTAAAGCTTTAAATGTCTTAATTCGACCTTGTATAAACAACATCATGCAACCACATTTTCAGAACGTTTTAGCACACTTTTCTTGTGAATATCTTATGGACTACGTACATACGAAAACGATCATGTTGGTTTATGAACATATCCAATCAGGAAGCAATGAGCTTCATCCGAGAAGATAATTTTTGCCCAAAATTAACCTTCTTGAAGAGTGTATTTAATCACTATAAATTTTCGGAACATACAAAACATAAGTAAAAATGAATAGCAATGATAACATTTCAAACATGGTTGCCATTTAATCTTAAAATCGTATCATGCGTATTGGAATATCCATTATAAAGCTTATGGTTTTTTGTGTATGGAATATGAAAGATCACAGAAAGGGTATCGGCCTAAGGGGAGTGATGCCCTCATGGAGCTTTTTCCAAGGAAAATTGACTTGCATTCACGTTGCACATGGGGGAAAACCATGAAAACTAACAATGCAGCTAGCCTGTTCTTTTGTAACAGAACCCAGTTCGAAATTCCAGTAATCAGCCGTTTCAAACACTTGTCCACTCAAATACAAGGGTACCTGAGGAAACTTATAAAAATTAAGTTCCATATTTTAACCAAAAACAAAACTTGATTTAAACAGAAAACAAGACCAAAGAAAGGAGTTTTCCTTAAAACGGTTCTTTAACTAAAAGGATTAGCACCAAAAATACTTCTTCTTTTGGTGAAGTAAGGATTAAAATTGCACTTCTCCTGGTATTCGATTGAAACATTCTTCGTCTAATTCTAAAAGGATTCCTTCCAAAGTGGACTAAAATTGTGCCATATATTTCAAATATATTTTCGTTCCTTTGAACCAAGCACTGTTGAGAAATAAACGAGGAAACTTCACATGTTTTTATTATTGTAGCGAACAGTGGAAAACCATATAAAGCTCACAGAACTAAAAGAGGAAATTATGAATTATTTTTTTTCTGTAATAAAATACTCCTGACAAAATTAAAGCATGGTCAATTTCAGAATAAATGGTCTCAATATCAGAGCCCATTTATTCTAACATTGACCTTAAATTCTTGAATCAACCATCGTTCAAGAGCATTTTTATAGCAATATATTCTCTTTAAGAAGAAAAATACTATTACCGAAGAAAAACTTTACATCATTAGTCAATTGCAAATTCCTAATTGTATTAAAATATTTGAGAAGATTAGTATTCATTATTATATTAAAGCCTACAAGCACATTAAAATGCAGGAGTTATATAGGAGTAATTCTGATACTTCACGGCATTTCTTCAATCATTTGAATTTAGGTTAAATATCGTAGCTTAGGCTGCAAACATGAAAGAGATTAAGGGAAAATTGAGTGTTGTAATAAAATCAGTTATAGTCAGGGATGACTATCACTGGAGTTTCTAAAGCTTATCTAATAACGCTACGATTTACTCAGCTTCATATGTCATTACTGATATTTATTGTAGCCAACGTTTATTTTCGAACATTAAAAGGTCTTGAAGCTTTCTGCAAGGTCATAATGAATGCTGGAAAAAAATTAAATGAAAAAACAAAAAAACAGTAGTAGAAGAGTACTACATAATTAGGATTAAATAATCAGCAGACAGATGGGAAAAAGATTAATAAACTCCGCGAAATTCATGAAAATTAGGTTAGAAAATAAGTTAAAAATGACATAAATTAGTAAAACAATTAAAAATTAAATAAATCAATGATACATTTTTCAAAGTATTTTCAAAATTAAATGAAAAAAAAAGAATCTGAAAGGTTTCAGGTTTTAAATTACGTCCAAAGGGGCGTTTTTTTTTAATTTAGTGTGTTACTTTTATTTATTAAATATCAAGTTCTTCGCCCTTAAACAATAAAATTCAGTTCAAGAGCAATATTGCAAAATAATTTTACATTGAACGTACCTTTAGAATTTCCGATACGCAGTCTCACGCGCTGGAAATAAAGTGTTTTTTCTGTACAACGTTGCCATTGCTCGCTTTGAAATCCTGGAGTTTGTTAATCAAAAATTCGTTAACGTTTTGCAAAATATGGAATTGGTAATCAAGCAAATTCCAAATTTCCAATTTGGGCTTCCAGTTGCCCATATTTGCAGTAGGATTACGTCATTCAAAATTTTATGGCTCTAGGTACCGTTATTTTATCACAATGCGAGAAATGTACATACATTTATGCAGATTCTTCATTATTTAATTCCTTCAAATATATTATATAGCGATAATATTTGGTGGCAACAATTTTAAAAGCGAAGCAGACATTTGAGTAATTTGACGCAAAACCGCTAAACGAAAACAATATTCCTTCAGGAACAAAGCCCCTTTAGACTAATAATAATAAAAACAATATTAGCTGAGTAAAGGATATATATATAAGGAGTTATATTGCTGGATATGCGTTGACCTCTCACCTTTTATTCAAAGGTGCCATATCGTGCATCTGTAATGCATCCTTAACAACACCTTCAGTGATAAGATATTGAAGCAAAAATACATACTATGATAAAAGAAGATTTTGTTGCATGATTTAAAAGTTAAAACGGGAGAAATATACATTGAAGTTTTAATAATATGTTATAAATATTTTTTTTCATATAGTAAACGCAAAACTATAACATATTACACACCAAAGTAGCAAGAAACTTTACTAATTGAGTGTTAGAAATAGTGCCTTGCTTTGACCAATCATATTCATGGAACACTCGTTTTTATATATTCATCATAAAACAGACAGGAAAGTATAAATTCTACAAAAAATGTTAGAGAAAATCTGGGCTATACTATGTATTACTATACAAATTTCAAAATTTGTCATAATTTATGATTTAAATTGCAGCATCCTATAAAGTTTTTATAGTTATACTTAGTATAAAGTTATTATATATTACATATTCGAAGCGAGCTTTCAAAAATAAATTCCGCGTGTGGGGGGGGAAGAGGGACGAATCTTCAACTTGACATGAGATATCTCTTTTCTGTTCCTATGTAAATGCCGAAGAAGCGTCTTCCGACTTTCTACCGTAGAAAACCTCACATCACTTTGTTTTGACATCGAAAGAGAAGGTTTTAACCAAAATAATATTTTTATCTTGGTTTTAGTACATATTCTAAAGCATAAATAAATATTTTAGATATGAAACTTCTTTCTCATGCAAAACATTTTAAATATCGATTTCAAATGTAACTAAAAGAATGTTTGAGTTAATTTAATCATTAATGAAAAAATTTAAATTAGTTAGAAAGTTAGGGGAAAGCTTATAATCTTATTAGTGCTACTAAAACATTAATTTAGACGAAATTAAAAAACTCAGCTGAAAATATTTGCTGTCAAAACCCAGAAGTCCGTTTGAAGTGCTATATTACAATATCTGAAGGATATTTAGATAGCAATATTTTTTTTACTAGCCAGTGGATCAAAAAAGAAGGGTTTTAATCTTACTTAATATTCTCATCATTTAATTAAAAATATGCTAAGCAAGTTACGACGAAAATTGTTCAGAAGACTTTTTTCATCGCCGTAAATAGAAGTATCAATGAAGATGTTAAACTCAAAATAAGTTTTCAAATATCTGACCTCAAAGTAAAATTAAGTCAACAAAATGCCGCAAAATAGAAAATTGCAAAATTCAAATGTTATAATGTAGTATAATATAATACAAAATACAAAATCTGCAATTACTTTGCAGCAGTTACTCAGTAAAGTGAAATCACAGTACATTTCCCATTACAGTGCAATAGTTTCAATAGTTTATCATTCAAGTTTCAAAAAATGGCTAAAAAAACATGAAATCAAAAGATGATGATTAAATAAAATGCAAAATCAATATTTAATAAAATATAAAATCATAATATTAAAAAGAATTTGCCGTCTGATCTTTGTACGCAGATTTCGGTTGAACATCTGAAATAATTTTAACTAAGTAGTTGTGATAGTCCAGTTAGTTAAATTAGTTAGTTAGTATTACTTTCACATAATTTAACAGTGTAAATTTGAAACGAATTGTTCAAAATGACAAAGTTAGTTGGTTAAAATTTGCCGTGCTATTATTTCATCGTTAACTGACGTCATTTTTTGGAAAATATGTACTTATTTGATAAAGAAAAGACTTGATTTCTTCAGAATTAGCTTTGCATTTATTTCATTACATCGCTTGCTCGCTAGACTTCAAGAGTGAGACTAGACTTCAATCTACCGCGCTAGATTCAGATGCACTAGATTTTCCATCAAGTAGCATCACATTTATACTTTTCTAATAGAAGAAATATGCTTAATGTAGAGCAACATTCTGGAATTTTAGCCCAAAGGTCATTAGCCCATAAGGCCTCGAAACGGCCTTTTGCGTCGAATCCTATAAACGGCTGTACCGCTTTCAGATTGTAGCCACTAAATATAATCGTAGAGTTTTAAAGAAATTAACTAATAAATGTATAATAATAATACAATGGTAATCAATTTGGTAAACAAATGAAGAAATGTATGTATGGTTCTCGCATTGTAAAAAAACAACGATACCTAGAGCCATCAAATTTTGAATAACGTAGTCCTCCACCCGAATATGGGCACCTGGTAGTTAGAATTCGCTTTATTATCTATTCCATATTTTTTTTAATTTAACGAATTTTTATTAAGAAGCTAAACGATTTTAAAGCAAGCACTGGCAATACACTGTACAGACTAAAATACTGTTATCTCCAGCGAGCGGGACTGCCTATCATAAATTCTAAGGATATGTTGTTTTTAAATATGTTTAGCCCAAAATGGCGTTAGCTAAATGCTCTCGAAACATGTTTGTAAGTGTAAATGAAGAAATACGTCACTTTGTGTTTAATATAAAATCTGAAAATTTTCAGACTTTTTTATTTTTTTGTATTATATTTACAATTGTTTTGCAAACGCATCTTCAAGGAGTTTAAAAAAGTTATAAACCAATTATTTCGAAATGTGTAACATTTAATCTGCGAAAGGAAAAAGGAAATCCTGAAAGGGGAAAATTTTATTGTAACACGTGATGGAAAAGTAATCATGCTGATTTGCAAAATTGATTAACAATAACATGTGAGAATTACAGTGTGTAATAGCTTTCTTATTTTTAACTTTTAGCAACATTGAAATTAAAATATATTTTAGAAACAAATCAGAAATAATAGCTAATAATAATCATTTCCAATCCGTAACCATGTATTGATACTGACAAAGGAATATCTGCTCTAAATATGCATTCAAAAAATATACATCTAAGAAATTCGCATTTAATTAAAAGACAATTCTTATGCATAGCTACCAAAGACTGCAAGTGATATTAATACGAATTTGCAACATTTTAATAATAAATTATTCATTTGAATGAAACTATGAAGGAATTAATATCTGTATTCACGTTATATATATTCTAATAAAGAACTGGATGTTTCAATACGATGAAAAGAAACTGAGCTACAACAATCAGGAAATCATGTACGTAGCAACAACAATAATCACATTAAATTTCAACTCAAATACAAAAGAGCAGAAAATATCTTTTTCCAAATCAAGAAAGTAGAAAACCCTTCTACTGATATTAAAGCATGAATTTTAAATCTTTGCTGTTTATTTTTACTACTTCCAAAATGTTAAATTTAAACTTAAAAAATGCTTAAAATTCTCTTACTATCTTAAAAAGAGCTTCAAGTATTTACTTGGGTATCTTTTCTTCCATGCGATGTTTTTATTTTTTAGAATGTTAAGGCGACAATTCTAATATTGCAGTTCCGGTTCAGGTATCCGGTTCTAGTCGACTAACCGGAAATTCTTTCTGCCCCATTGTAACTCTAAGTATGGGAAAGGATGGGGTTTCTTTTTCGTAGCTCTTTCCTTTGTCTTGCACTATAACTCGCATACAGACAAATTTGAAGTTAAAGTTTTGGAGTTTTCGTACGAAGTACAGTTTGGAAAAACGCTTTTAGCGGAAACTTGTAAAACAAAACAAGAACAACTTAGTGTCTTGTTCTTTGTTTTTCCCTATTACTTTTTACACTCAATCTAAATAGCCAAAGAATTTCTCCAGAAAGCCCTTTGTGTGTTTCGTAAAATACAGTTTTATTTGTGATAAAACTTCCAGATTTCTGTGGAAGCCCAATGGAATTGCATATCAAGCAAAATAGGGAAAACATAAAATTTGAAAAATTAAACTGTTTATAATGAAATAGTTAATACTGAATACAAATGTATTAACACTTTTGCAACCTGGACTCTGTTTGCCCAAATATTAATTTTCCATTGTATACTAAGCATGTTAACACTGGCTTTGTTTAACTATCGTGAACATTTAAGTTAATTATAAAGACATTTTGATGAATAGAAAAGTCTAGGACAGAATGCTATTTGAAGTTTATCTGCTTATAGGACTTAATTTTCACATATATGTGCATATATTTTTATCATATAGACTATTTCCGTATGTTGTAAATCTCTGCACGTAAGAGTCTGTACTTGAATGGAGATAATGCTTTGATTAACCTACCGTGTACGATAAATATACTCACATGTGAAGGTTAATCTAGTAATCTTGGTAATAATAGTAACTGCAATTAAGGAAATACTTCCTAAATTGTGACTTTCCAAGCGCACCAATGCGAGATTTAACGAGGATCTTGGTTAGATGCCAAGATCTCAAATTTTATGAATCCCTTTATCACTAAGTGATCTCTGTTGGCATGGGAAACTCGCAGTTCTCCTTAAAATGGTGTTTTTAGAAATTGAGTTGAAATTATTTTATACCCCATTATAGGGTGCTTCTCATCTCAGTCCTAAACTTTCGCACTGTGCACTCTGGCAAATGAAGTTTAGTACGAAAAGTTAATTAAAGTTTACCACCAACACCTTTGATCAAAATAAAGATATTCAACTTTGTTCAACACTACAAGTGGTTCTTTTATTCTATACTATACTTTTGACGTTGGTTTACCAGCCAAGGCGAATAAAAATATGAGTAAAAAGAGAAATTACGAAAGTTAATATATGGCGACTGGAAACACATATTCCTTAAAATAAGATTTGAAAATACACTGCATTTTATATGTTACTAGCTGATACCCGCTCGCTTTGCTGGGCACACTATCTATTTGAACGTGAACCTAGAATTTTTATACGGACGAAATGTCTAATTTGGAATTAATAATTAATGTATATTTTTTAAATTTAAAGTCGGGAAGTGTAGTGCCAGTCAGTGAATCTGTCATACACAGATTTCCACATCACCCATGGGATACTGTGTATTGGGATGCGTCCCCATTATTTAACATGGCTCTATCGTTAGTAGGCCTACACCACGAAAAATTGCCAGCATAAAACTAAGGGCATATTTTGAGAATTTCTTAAATATTTGCTCATTTTTTTTAATTTATTAAATAAATTTTTTAATCAAATATAATTATTTGTCTTTGATTTTTTATGCATGGCAATTTTTATAAATAACAACAACATTTTTATTCTTCATCGCAATAATTTATTTCTCTTAATAATAACATTTATTTTCATGAAAATTATGATAACAGTTAAAAATATATAAAATTGTAAGATAATATACTTAAATTTATAAAACTTCTCTGTAGACAGCATTTTTCGTACGTTTTTCTGGTTGAAGAGCGATGAGATCCTCAGGTGAACTTCCTCTTGAACAAGCCACATAAAATTGACCAAGAGAAAAGTGGTCATCTTGTAAATCTACATTAGCTAATTTTAAACACTGCCCTTGTGCTTTATGGATAGTCATTGCAAAGCAAACTCTAACTGGACGCTGCAAACGCTTAAAGATTTACGCAAAATCATGTAAATTACGTAATTACATAAAATTCCTTTTATGTAAAAATTTACGTATTTTTACGTAAAATTACGTATACTAAATACGTAACATAGAATTACATAAAAGGATTTGCGTAAAATTCGTTCTTAGTGCGCATCTACATCGTGGAATGAGTAACTATGCAAAATTTCAATTCAATCGGGTATGTAGTTTTGGAGATCTTGTGATAAGTCAGTGGTATTTCTCTTATAAATATATGTATATATAGATAGATAGATAGATAGATAGATAGATAGATAGATTTGAAGGATCTTTATATCCCAATATTAGTTGATTTTCTAAAAACTTTAATTCCAGAGCTGTTACTTTACATTAGGATAAACATGTTTAGTATTTTAAGTAGTGGAATTTTTAAAGGTGTAATTATATATTTATGCGTAAATAATACAATTTGTTTCTAAAACAGAACCAATATATCATATTTAATTTCAAACACAATTCAAGTTTATTGTTTTACCCTTGCAGATGTCCGCCACGTATACCTAGGGAACGCAAACACACGTAAGAAGAAAGGTAGCTCATATGCTTGACGAAAAAAGTTCTGTATTAAGACAAAAGCTGCATATGCGTATTCCATGCAGGCTGTGTATAGGAAATTCCATTTTTATGTTCTTTGATAATAGCAGACATTCCTCATCTAATGAAATCTATGTAATATATATTTTAATTTCTTCCTTTCGGAATATGAATTATTTATTGCATCATATTTACTTTGTTTATTTTATCCCTTTTTTTCCTTTGCTTTTTTAACAAGAAATAAGGGAATATGTATCTGAAAAATAAAAAAAAATCACTTGTTCCTTTTGAAGCATTGTGATACTGAAATAGGTGTTGCATTTTATGTGATAGTAGTAAAAGTACCAGATGCCGGTTAAGTTAAACTGAGAGTAGTGCATCTAACAACAGAGAGAACGATACCGCTGTAATCCTTCTCTGATAACGATACAAAAAATATGATTCATAGTCATACATTTTTCAGTCTGATGCGATATGGAACCTACATAAAAATTTTGGTAGAAAAATAAGCTAATTCTTTTTCATTATAGCAGCAACAATATCACGCAGTTTTTAACGATTTTCGTTCTTTCTAATCAAACAGTGGTAAACGCTCAAGTTCCATCCAATATTTCGCCTATATTCAAATTTATTCGATCAAATGTGGCAAAAAATTGATCATAATAGATGAGAAATCAATAACGCGAACGAACAAACAAACACACAAGCAGGTATTGTTTTCTTTATATGCGTAGAATGTTTATAAAAGTTACAAAATTTGATTAACAAACTCTACGATTTGAAACTGAGCAGTAGCAACACTTTTAAAATATAAGCATGTTTATCTCCAACGCGTGACACTGTTGACAGTTGGAAAAATGAGTATGAAAATTAGCTCTTTCAGAGTTTTTAATTAACATTTCGACTGATTAAAGTCGTACGAAGATCGGAATAGCCGAAATGGCTCCAGGAATTTTTGGAATCGGCAATAATGCATTTAATGGTTTAGCAATGCTATTTTTGTTTCATCGTTAAATTTAGCAGTTTTTTATTAACAACTGTAGGATTTGAAAGCGAGCAGTGGCAACACATCTTGAAATAAAGCAGATTTTTATCTCCATATTGCGAGACTGTTGCCACTCGGAAAAATGTGGACGAAAATTATAATTTTTTCGAGTTTTTAATTCATATCTCTGATTTTAGCTACTATTTATTGAAAAAACGTAGACGTCGAACTTTTCCAGAACCCAGAAAAGAATTGTAAAACGTTTGGTGACAATAGCTGTAGTAGTGACTGAGTTATTAGAGGACAATCAAACACACAGACTCTCTTCTTTATATATATAGATTTTATTAATTTTATTTTTATTCTCTCTTTCTCTGAACTTTTTAAGAGAAAATGTATCGTGTTTAGTCTACTGTTAAGTATTACAACTGATACATCGGAAAAAATAGGGATTAAAAAATCTACATTATTTGGTTCAAGATGATATATTATTTTTTACTGCAATAATTGGAAAATAATGAAAACGCGGTAGTTATTGAATCTTCCTGAGCTTTAAATCTGAATGAAATAAAGAATTCACTTCAAATTACATGAACACTTCAAAAAACGGAGAAATGCGCTTTTTTAAATCTGGTCACCTATTATAAGGAATCTATTTTCTTCACCTCTTTCCTGGAGCTTCAAGATTATGTCCTAATATTAGGTTTTTTAATTGTTATGTAACGAAAATATATATTATAATTGATTAAATTTTCCAGTTCATAAAAGCAGTTACTTGGTAATCTCTGTCCCTATTACTACGTAAGCGAAATGCATTTTCCACCAGAATGGTCGTATAGGGTAAAAATTCGCCTTTATTCCTTTTACTGTTGACCATTTATATTCAGGTATTCTTATTAAAGATACAGTTGTAATACTAACAGCATGCTATATTTTAACAGCTTGTATCCTAAGTTCAAACGCTCACTTGGGCATATCTATTTACATACTATTACTTTCAGATCGCTTTCGTGGTGCTATATTATCAATTTTAAAATTTTAATACATAAAATTTCAGAACAAGAAATGTATAGATCAAGGCATTAGATTTTTTTACATATGAAGTATAAATTAAGCTTTCACGCATAGTTAGTACTTTTTTATAAAGCTAAAAAAAATATTTTTTATCCTAATTCTTTTCGAGATGAATCAAAACGGAACTAAGGTTTTATCCATTTTCATGAATGGAAGTTTTGATTGATTTCATGCATTTATTCCAGCATATCACTTCGCTTTTTTATTTTGTGAGGCAAAACTCAACCTTTGGCGCTGTACCAAGAAGAGTGGATATCTTCAACAGCCCTTAAGATGGCTTCTATCAAATCCCCAGAGAGGAAAAAAAAAGTCCGTAAAAAATGTACACCAGTTGTAATAAAAGATGATTCCATTCAGGAAACTGTAATGCATCGGAGCTATCACCATAAATCTGATCTAGGAAAGTCATTTAAAATCTCTTCGGTTTCCACTCTATTTCGGATCTTTCTGGAAAAGCCACTTTTTCTCTTTGTGCGTGATAACTTTCATGTTTGGCAACTTCACAGTTGTCAAAACTGTGACTTTGGAATAGCTTTCATGCTTATACCAGAAGAGTTGTAGTGTACTATCTGAGGAAATTCATTCGCTTCAGTTACAATGTAAGGAGTTGTTATACGCGATTGTTGCAACATGTAAAATTGATGCGTTCAGAAACACGACGTTTACGTATCTGTTACCTTTCTGTATCGCTCTTAAAAATAAATATTTTGCTTCTTTTGACACAGAGTTTTTTGTGATTAATTAATCTGGCAGTTAAACAAAGAGACAGAAATGAATATTTAAATACCTCTTTGATGAATATGAAACAAAGCTAATGGCATTCAAATAAAGGATAAAGGTATCCTTTATCTGAATGCCTTTAGCTTTCTTACTCTATATGCGATTTATTTTATTAAGTGAGTAAATATTTTTAAATCCTTAAAAAGGAGTAAAAATTATTCTGATGGAGATGAACAATAATGTGTATTTTATGTGCTAAATATCTTATTTTTATTAATTTGATGGAATTTCCATTAGACGTAAAGACGATATTTTAGAAAGATTTATTTATTTTTAGTAAATATATTTTATTTTCTCTTCAGCGGGCGCTTAGCTAACTCAGATTTGGCTACTACTAAGGCCGGAATTAGTGGCCACTTTATAGTGGACGCACGCAAATGTGGGCTATCGTTACATCCTATGAAGGGACGGACAATTACAACCATGCCTTCTACGGGATTCGAAGCCTGGCCATCACAGTAGGCTCCCCTGATCAATATACCGCTTGGGCGGCTATTTTTGGTATATACTCTAGTAGATAGAACCTCCCTCAGGGTCGATTGGGGGCAATCTCGACATTCTGGCTAGGCCAGTATCTAGGCAGGCTGAACTTCTGGGAAAAAAGTCAACAATTTTCACAGAGACTGTAATATATAGACTTATAGAACCATCGTTTATTCGGCGTTGGGTGCAGTCTCGGCAGGGACCACATGGTACTGTCCTGTTTGTCCCTTGGTTGTGAGGACTTTGTTACATGGTCTATATCGAAGGTTGCTCTTGGGGGTTTGGCTCCCTTGATCAACAGTGGGGGGCGGTCGATGTTGAACTATGTTCTAAGCTTTTTTTCGGTGGATGATAGCCATCTACATTGTAGCATTTCCCAAACTATGTGAATCAAAAATCGTTCCCCTTGGTTGACCGGGGGGTTTATGCCTCCTTAGATGGCATCTAGGGGTTGAGGCGTTTAACTGTGTATGCCTTTCTCTTATAAGCTGGGTATGGGTGTCTCTTTCTCCTAGTGTTCTGTCAGTAGATCGAAACGTCTTTGCTGTCTACGTATACTTTGTTCATGTATACTTTTTAATGAAATTACTTTAAAAATAGTTCATATATTTTCTAGGTATGTTCTCTTCCCGTCACACATGTTAACAGTGATCAATATTTTCAAACAACAGGTTCACAACAATGCTGCGAAATGAATCAACATTACAGATTTGACTCAAGAACGTTTTAAATTTATTTCAGATTTGAAAATTTGAACTCACTTTTGATCAGTTTTGATATTTCTCTCACTTTAAGCCGTACTACTGAGCAATGATTTTAAGAATGCCGTGCGAGTGTTGAAATTTAAACACTAGCTTTTAAACCTTAACCGATGAAGAAAAGCTGACCGCCACATATACAGAGTTCAGTTTGATTTGGAGAATCCCTGTAAAAAAATCTGTACAGAACTTAAAAAAATATCGGTAGTATAACTCCCGATACTTACTTTAAATTCGGTATAGTTATACCGAATTTAATAAATACTTATTTTTAACCAGTGTCAAACGCTAGTTAAAAATGATTTTCCGTTTTTCTTTCATGCCTGAATACGAAAACACAATACTGCCAGCTCATTTCATGGTATTCAATAAAAACATTTAACGAATAAATTTCTATTTGTATTTTCATGTCTCTTGGTGGCAATTATTATGTCACACTAGAAATAGATCAAAAGCAAAATTTAACAACAGTCGTGAATAAAGGTGTCTACTCATTTTATGCAGGTATTGGAATTCACAAAATGCAATTAATGCAGTAAAATTCTGACTAATCAAAATCCTGCTTAATCCACAAAGTTATTTAGATTTCATTTGTAGTCTCGAATCTCACTTATTTCAAATTCTTTTAAATGAATGTTCTTTTGCATCTTTTTCACTATTCAGAAATAAATACCTATTTAGTAATGCAAACAAGCAGAATATTTATCTGAATAATAGTGGGTTATAAAATATCTATTGATAATGAACGACCTTTAAAACAGCTTACGCTCATTGATACATTATGCGGATAAATTCTTTTATTCCATCAGAAGATTTCATCGAACGTTAATAATTTACCAACAAATGGAAGTGCAATAGAATTCGATAAAATATGAAAATATTTTAAAGAACACTGCCTACAAATGGTTTTCACATTTGAAGAATGCCTTATACCCCGTACCCCAACCAAGGCAAAAAATACCTCCAAGTTCCAATTACTCTACTTTGATAATTAGACTTCAGCACACACACACATATGTAT
>KK118582.1:825326-860179 GCA_000611955.2 Stegodyphus mimosarum | reverse complement strand
AAGGATCGAATTAGCTATGTTATTAGAATCAGATTATAAGTTATTAAAAGATGAATCGCTTTCACTTAATTTAGTTATTGTTAATTGATAGTAGATTGGCTTGCTCCCCTTTACAAGTCAATTAACCTACGCTCTATAACAATAGCTACTTTTTCAGTACTTTGGATTTTGGATTTAATATTTGGAATTTTTACGATCAGAGGATTTTTTCTTACAGATTTTAAATAATTTTTACTACAATAGAATTCTAGATAACTTTAGATACTGACTTGGAAAGCAACGTAAAAATACTTACTACAGTTTTTTCTACTAATTCATAGCTTTAATTAAATTTCTTATCCTTGGAGATGATAGATATACAAATAACTTTTCTAATTATAAATCATTGACTTAACAGCTTTTAGTTTTAGGCCTTTTAAATTATCCATAATTATGTCTATATATACATAGATAGAGATTTAATAATAGATATTATTATTTCCTTTAGGTGATGATAGCTTAAATATAAGTTGACTTAAGCGATTTAAATTTCTTTCCTTACTGTCATTATGAAGCAGGACGTATGCAATCCCGTTACATTACGTTTTCATTGAATATTGTCACAAACTCCAAAGAATTAAATATATTCCACTTCTGACGTAACAGTCGGCATATGCAATTGGAAGATCTCAGCTATATTTCCCGGAGATAAAGCAGTTGATTTTCCTAGATAACTTATCGCAAAAAGGTATAATGTTTGTAAATTAGCACGTGGGTTAATGTACCGAGCTCGGTAACTCAGCGTCACCAAGTGTTGGTCATCTAGATCTGCGTCCTGTGCTTAGCTACTTTTAAGTGAGAGGAGAGTCTAAGGAAATATCCTTGCATTGTAGCTGACCACACATCCATTCAGGAATGGGAAGGTCTCGGATTTGATTCGCAGAAATGTCACGATGGTTTTTTGCAGGATACTTACATACAAAGAACCTACTAACACTCTGGGCATAGCACGTTCAGTGAGAAGACCACACTTTGGATGGTTAGGTGGAAAGAACTGTTATCGATTTAAGCACTACTAACACTGCAAAATCTTAATTTTTGATATTATTTTGAGGAGTAACTAATAATCTCATGCCAGATCATCTTTACTTTTTTTTCATTTGAGGGAATTTAGCCGACATAAGCTTAGTCACTTCTTACTAACTTACCACAAGCTGAGTTGCTGTACCGCCTGTTATATGACTACCAGCATTTGTACTCTATTGGTGGAGCATTCTATTATCGCTAAGCCTAGCCAAAAATTTCTATAGAATATTAAATTTTGTAGTGGAATTTATAAAGTTACTTCGGAAGATAAGTATTTATGACCTGTGGTTATTAAAGAGACTCTGTCAAGACTTTTACTGTGTTGAATGATTTTTTTAAGCTGGAAATGATAGCCACTTTATTATGGAAGCACCTAATAGGTTGGCCACCGTTACTTTCTATAATGGGACTGACAATTGCAGCGCTGCCTTCTCCAAGATTCGAAACCGGGCCCTTCAGCATAGTAGGCTTTTCAATCCACTATGCCGTCTGGGCAACCAGTTCATCTTTACTGTTTGCTGTAAATGTTCGTATTCTTTAACTCTTTATTTTGAATCCTGAGGTCGAGGTGAGGGGGATTTAATACTCTTAATACTGGTCATCCAGTTTAGAGTCATCTCATCTTTCACATTTCCTGCTTCCAACCAGTATAGCGGTTAGCGTCGCTGACTGCCGGGCCAAAGGGCTTGGGCTCGAATCCCGGAGAAGACATGGATGTCTGTATAGTATCGGTGTGGCGCGGCGGCATTTTAAATATGCGGGGAGCCGAAAGTCCTTGTGGTTTGGCGGAAGGGGAGAGGGGTGGTAGACTCTCGGACACCTCCCCCCGGGGTGCTGTCCATCGAAATCGGGGGCGGAACTGAGCCAAATCGCACTGTCACCTGTTAGGTGCTGTTGCCAACGACAGGCGTAAATTTGCGCTCCTTGCCACGAGGAATTTTGTGGGCTTGGGCTGACTGCGTCAGGCAAGTGAACATAAGTAGCAACACACAACAACAGAGTCATCCCAGATTTTACTATTTTTATTCACTTTTAGAAGATAATAAACTCTCAGTGTCCTATTTTTACTCTCATTTCATCTATTATTTGTACACTCTCAGTGTCCTATTTTCTTAAAATAATCTTGGTTTAATTCCTAGACACATTTTTCAGCGTGATTTAGAAATATTGACCCCACTCTGTTTACAGACAACCTTGAAAATTACGTGAAACGCAAGGTAATAAAACGTTAGTAGAATACCTCAAGTTATAGTTGCATGTCACGTCCAGCTTAATGCAAATGCGTATAAAACAGCATAAAACATATATTAACTATAAGAACAGTCTTGTGGGAATTTACTTGAACGATTACTTCTGGATGTCAAAATAAAGAGAAATTTTATTATTTTGTCTAAGATTTTTTAAGTTCTTAGCACAATATAATTTCTGATATTTACGCTGTGACAGGTTATATGCCATTTCTACGTTTCGGCACACGAATCGAAGTATAGTGCAAGTTTTAGTAATTAGATTAAATAAGAGATGTATCAGTTCTAAAATCAACTCTTCTAACCAATCAAAATTGTACTCGTTACTAGTAACCTGAAGTGTAATTTTTATTTAGCATTTAGTTGTAATTATCAAGTGTGCGTGCATATTTAACATAAATCTTTCCCAGTTAATCAACATGCGAAGGTTATTAAAGTAAATTGACGTTTTCTAAGCTAATTTTAAATTCAGTGCTTTGGCTTTCCTGCGAAGAATAAAAATGTATTTATATTATCTGATTTCTTTTACTTGTTTCTTATTTGGCGTAATAAGCTCAAGGCGCTTATAGGTTTTGGTATAATTTCTAAGTATTCTTGAAACTTGTGATTAATGCTTTCCACATTGTGATTAATGTTTTTTTGCACTTCCACATTATGTCTATAAATATATAGAAAACAATTTTTTAAATGTATTTCATGAGAAATAATGGCTAATTGAAGAATTTGTAATAAATCCGTTATAGATTATAAATAACTCAGTTTTAAAATTTTTCTTCTAAAGAGAAATTGAACATCTTTAAAGGCTATAATTTTAATGATAAATAGCATAAGCACACAATTACATGTGCTGAAGAAATGAACCAATGCATCCGGCCTTTTATTTTCCTTTTACTACTAAATATCATACATTTTTGTTAAGAACTTTTGAGGTTATTAAGTTGAAATTAAGCATGAGAATACATGGCATTGTATGATTATTTGAGATCCAGAATAAGAAAGAACAAATGTTTATTGTTTACATTTAATTTCTTACAATATAGAAAAAAGCGCACGGCATGATTAATAATGTAATGCACAGAAAATACCAGATTCGGGTGGGTTTTTTTATGCTAATTGATGCAGGACTGTGCAAAAAAAAAAAAAAAAAAAAAAAAAGAGCAACAACCTTGGTGCGTATTCGAGAGGTCCGTGGTTTGATTCCCGGCGAGGGTATTGCTCATTTCTTCAGTCTCCCGTCATCCAAAATAACCTAATAACTCTACAGTGGCGCCCGAACTAAAATGGTGGTCCATGATGATTCTCTACCGCCAGGATTTCACGACTGGGTCGCCTAATCCCCAGTGGCCCTTTAAAAGGGGGGTTATATAAGGTATTTCTTACACGTTCTTGGCATGCCTTCGTGTTGTAGTGGTTAGCAAGCTCGGAGCGTATTCGAGAGTTCCGTGGTTCGATTCCTGGCAAAGGAATTGCTCATTTTTCACATTTCCTGCTTCCAAATAACCTAATACCTCTAAAAAGTAAAACGCGCAATTTTTGAAATTTGAAATGGGTTGTATAATGCATTGTCTTTAAAACTGAGTTCGAATAAACGTATAATAAAAGTTAACATATTTTTGCACGATGCAAATTTTTCAGTTTAATAATTGTAATCAAAATCATCTTCGTGCATACATTTTTATGATGGAACATTGAAATAAAAATTATTAAGGGATTAGAAATTGGGTTTGGTAATGTTGATTCCTCTGTGTACTAATTTGAGACACTGAAACCGAAAACAGTGATGAATTAGATGTATGTTATAATGAATATTACGCTTTGTTTAGCTCAGGGTTAAAGATGAAGGATTCGAGTATAATGTTAGGTGTTAACAAGAATCAATAAATGTAAACTGATCTGAGAATATTAACCATCCATTGATAATAACGAATATTTTGAAGAGCCAGGATATTCTTTGCGAGCATAATTTCGAGTCTACAATACCATAATAAATGTACCATCGGCAACTAAAGATCGGACCTCCACCAGACTTCCATAATACAAACAATACCACATGAATAAAGTCCAATTGCACTTTTTCTATTGAAATTGTTTGTGAAGAGTCTCAGTGGCGCATTGGCAGCACCACAGGTCCGGTGTTCGATCCTCGGGCTGGGCAAGGTTGACACAGCCTTTCATCCCTTGAGGGGATCGATAAAATGACTACCTAGTTCGCTTGTGGACTAAACATTGGGGGTTCTGCGACAGGCTGACCACTTGTCCAGGAAAAGATGCACAAGTACTCCGGAGCCTACGGTCTAGAAAGCAGATATCAGAGCACTGCCAGCAGTGGCTCTCTAAGGGCTTTTTGTGTCGCCGAGTTTAGTTTTTAGTTTATTGTTTGTGAAAGAAGAAGAAGAGAAAGAATAATATTGCTTATGCATATTTAACACTTTGTTTCTATAATTTTTTTGTAGATAATTATCATGCATTAATCGATAGTTTAGTGTACTTCATTGCATTTTGTACCTTTTGTAAAATAACGGCAAACAAAATTTTCACGCCCAAACCTCACATAACCATACTGACAAAACATATGAAACAAAACTTGGATTTTACATACATTTTGAGAACTAGACTCATGTTATTTGTCAAACTTACACATATGATTTCTTCTTCAATACATACACGTGCATTGCAGAAGTGTGATCTTTCACGCTAGAGATTTTTCAAGCTCTCTTCTAGGTTCAAGTTATGGTGTTTCCGTATCTCCCTCTAGGCCCAAATAAAAGTATAATTTTGCATTTGAACACCTGTGAACATCAGAGGCAGACACGTAGCTAGGGTTTGCAGCGCCCAGAGATAGGTGAAGAACTTCCCCTCCCCTTTTCCTGTATGCCAAGAATGGAAACCATTTCAGTCTAAAATTTCGTAACATAAATTTGACGCTTCCTACATGTTGCGCCCTGGAGCATCCCCCTTACCCACCCTATCTACGCCACTGATCAGAGATGCTAAAGACTAATAGTATAAATATTCCAATTACCTTTAGCAAACTCTTGCAGTTATACACTGGTCTTTTCTGCGAAGTCTTAATGTGTTGCTTCTGATAATCCTTCAGAATATTTCATTAATCCACCACTACATTCCAAATATTGACATGCCATTATCCATTCTCTCTCCTTCTAGCATCATCTGAAGTTATAATTCTTCAAGTTCTTTATGGAACGAAATACGTTTTAAAATTTTTCGGTTAGGAAGTACATCTGATCTTCTAGAGGTGCCTGCAAATTATGGCTTTACATGTTCTATCATCTCGCAGCTCAGGCTGTACAGTGGTTAGGGGGGTCTGACTGCGATATCGAAGGCCCCGGGTTCGAATCCCTGAGAAGGCATGGATGTAAATTGCCGCTCTTTCACAGGAGGCGAAGACGGCTCACCTATTAGGTGCTTCCATAGTAAAGACATCATCACATCTGGCCTTGATAGTGGCCGATGCCGACGTAGGCGGGCGCCCGTCATTAGAAAAAAAAATGTTCTTCTCGCTACATGCAAGAACGCTACATATATTAAGAAAGTTTGTACTTCATACTATAACAAATACTATTTTTACTGCCTCTGGGATAGAAGCTTTTAATATTTCACTTTGGCTGAGACTAGTTAGAACTACCTGTAGTTCTAAAATGTAGTACATTTATAACTACATGTAGTTCTAAAATTGAGAGTTTCTTGCTCTTTAATAACAAACTTAAATAATTTATACGTAATTTTGAAACTTTCATATCTTTTAAATTTAAAAATATTTTTAAACATTTTGGAGCTTGCTTAGTAAATTACTCGTAGAGTTAATACTAGTGAATCAAATCAGTTCGCAATTTTTGCAGTGAGAAAACACAAAACACGTATTATTCAGAAATATACTGCCACATTCTTTTATTAGCATTCAAATGATTCGAAATGTTAATTGAGAACGCGCATTTCACTGCGTATTTTGCTGTAGCACAAACTCTGTGTGACGTGATAAATAAATACATAAAACTAGATGTTATAGCACTCCCTTGCACAAAATTTCAACGTTTTACAGGTAATGGTTTTCAGTAATGCGAGATACATACATGCCTACGTGTGTCTAGGAGTCAAGAAAAAAAAATCCCTTTTGAAATCATTTTAAATCCATTTTACAATCCATTTTGGAAAAAAATAGTCCTTTATTCTGTCCGTACATACAGATGTTAAGTAAAAAATTAACTAAATGGATTCGAGAGCGGTCGAAAAGGATATTTCTGATGAAATATGATACCCGAACTATTTCATGATTGCAATACTTCATTTACATCGTACAAGGGATTAATAAAAAATACATTTAAGATTCCACATTGTTGACAATAATTAATGACGTCATGTTTAATTATTTGTTTATTTATTACTTTTACAGAGAAAAAAATAATGTAGCTTTAATTTCAAAGGAACTTAGAATTCATGATAATTTTAAGTTAACTAATTCTATAAAATCATCATATATACAGAGCATCCTAAGAATTGAGACTCTTTAAAAAAATCGCACAAAATTAAAAATTTTGCATTTCAGAGTACGGTATACACACAGAAATTTATCACAAAATTATTAATTTATTTATTTAAAAAATTTTGCATATGACCTAATTTTAGCTCAAATTTTACTGATAGATGGCGCTATTTTAGCACTATAAGATAAGAATGGAAAAAAAATTATGGCATTTATTCTCTTTCATTTGCAGCCGCATTAAAATAGTATTTAAAATATAGCAGTCCATCTCACTGTTGAAAATCTTATTTAAAAGGATTCAAATTTGGCATTTTTTGGAATGCTAATAATGCCATACATGCGGTGTCATTCGTTGGTAAAATTGTAATCTAAAATGTATATTACAAAAAAATTGCCCTTCTGTGATAAGTCCCGATATGTAAACCGTTCTTGATTCTACAAATTATTGATTTCATATGATTTTTTAAAATATGCAAAAAATTATAAGATACCATGTGCATAATACTTAACGCGCGAATAAGTAACATTACCCTTGATCTTAAAACTACGAAACATTTTTTGCTTCACAAATATATTTCATTTCCATCATGAAATATTAAAGTTTCCATAATTGTTACTTAAATTATTTAGGTTTTTGTATAGGGATGGTAACTTTTCAATTGAAACAGCTGTTTGTCACTTCGAGAGATTAAAATGGAAGTTATACATTTTAAAAACGCTGTATTAAATACAACACCCTCGAAAACACAAAAATTTATAAAACAATTTATCAGCCTTTCTCCAAAAAGATCAGAAAATGCAAGATACACCTAATAACATGCAAATTTTTGATGAAATTTTAAGATGCATTTTATTCCAGTGAATTGTTTTCGTGATTAATTGAATTCTCTTTAATGGATAAATATTTTAAAAATAAGACTACATTAACTTTTTGCTTATCAGCAGTTGATAACTCTCTTTCTTAATTTGTGAAAATACATTTTTAAACCTTTAACATGAAGTTATTTATTTTTAAGATGATAACGACAGCAGAATACTTTTTTATGATATGCATCAGGAGTAAGTGCACCTATTTTGATGCTCCTTCAGCAGAATGTAAATTTTTTTAGGCATCTGATGCTTTCATTTAATTACCTTATTTGTTATATATGTGCATTATTCTTTTGTACTTACTCTCTGCTTTGATAATTAGATTATAAATTCTTAATTTCCATCTGAAGCATGCGGATTACTTTTTAAGGACCTTTTGCAATTATGCATTAATCTTCATTTTCATGTATAAAAGAACTTTTTTAATAAATTAATTTCAACGCAAAGAACTTTTTTCAAACTAATTCTGTTTCTTTAGAAACATTTTATTAAATAATATGTAATTTTGAAATCTAAATTTAAATTCAATTGCATTGATAATGACTTAGGTCAGGAAGTTTATTTCAAATTAGCAAATGCATATAAAATGTTCCTAAAAAGCTTTATTCTTCTGTCGCTTTTACATTTTTTAAATTAGTTTTTTCGAACTAAATATCAGAAAGTTCCTGTTACACTTATGTATTATTAATTTCTTATGAAAGGAAACATAAATTTGATTTCTTTCAACTCTATTTTTTTAAATAAAACTTCAAGCATGTTTTTATAAGAATGGATTTTATAAATAAATTTAATGAAACAAATTTCGCTTAATGATTATAATTGATGCAGATATATAAAGTAGTTTAATTGTATAACAATGATTTAATATTATAATTAAGAAACACATCATTGTAAAATAATTAGACTCGGCTTCGACATTCTATAGAACTCCCGTGTTTTGAGCGTATTTTTAGTATACACTTGACAATAGCCTATTCAAGCTTTAGCACATCAGCATTTTAAGTACTCATTTAATTATCACTTTACAATAACTTAGATGTATTTGTGATGGAGGAAACAAAAAGCCATTTTTATACTTAATGTTGCAACGAGTGAGTAAGGCTTCGTTTTGTCGTTATAAACCTTTGGCGTTTAAAGTATAAAAGTCATAAGTCTATTCTCAGCTGTTTAGCAGGATTTAAACTCTAACCAATTAGGGAAAGGAAGATCGTGCATGCGCACATGTGTAGCTTACTCAGCTAAATCATCGACCGGTGGTGGCTTCTCTGTGATTGGTGGTTCTTACACCATCTTTGCACAAAATTGGAACTTTTAACTAAAAACTTTAAACCATTTTTAATGAAGTAGCAAGGTCTGGTTGCGTAGCAATGATCCTCGGGTTAAACCATTTATGACATTAAAACTACCATCTGAACGAAGCTTAAGTGCCCGTTCTCACTGGTTTAAACTCAGCCACTTAGAACATTCAGATTTTTAGGAGCCAAAACAAACATATACTTATTAATAGAAAAAATGCCTTTTGTTAAAGTCTTCTCCACTGGCTATGAGACTCAACTTCGCAAACCAGTACAAGATTATCCTGCAAAGCTTTTATGTATCAAATCTTTTCACACTTCATCCATTTAACGTTTTGAAATGTATTGTGTTTTTTTCGTTCAGGTATGCAGTGCTTCAATAATGCTTCAATATGCAGTGCTTCTCCGGGATTCGAACCCGAATCCTTCGGTACCGCAGTAGGGTCCCCTAACCACTATACCTCCTGAGAGGTCCTACAAAGAGTATATAGACTTATAAATGAAAACGTGTAGAATCATCCACATCTGAAAGCACTTGGTTTATTAATTATACGCCTCAAACGGTGAGATACTTTTAAAAATATTAAACAATTTCTCCATATCCAAGGATTAATTATTACGGAGTGCCTAGAGTAAAGAACCCTCTACCTCCACATCATAGTTAATAAAAGGGAGCAGAAATAGGAAAACAATACATGAAAGACTGAGAAAAATTACAGAGACAAAAAGAAGAACGTTCGGAAAAATTGAGCAGAGATTAGCGAAACTCGATCTCGGGGCCTTTCGGTCTCGATTCTAACGCGCTAACCACTGAGCTAGGGAGAACACCGAATTATTTGGTATTTTATAATTTTATAACATGAAAACAACACCAAAGATAAAGCAGATAGGAAAGATTTTACGATTAATAGGCTCCTTGGTGACATGAATTATAATATAGTTATATGCTAGTAGTGTAATGGCTACTTACCGGTGAATAGCAATTTCGCAGATTAAATCTGAGGTAAATGATGTGATATTTAAAAGAAACAGATTGATAATCATGTGTGAGGCATATCTGGAGCACTTGAGTGAAAGGCGTCGTCGCTGGAACTGAAGGTTGGGGGGGGGAGATCGTCGTCTTTTAGCAGGAGGGAAGATCCCGTACTCCCGTCCAATCACAGACCGTGGTCGTTTTGAGGAGCTTGGGATCGACGAATCGTAGGCAGGTAGCATTTGCAAAGCACGATTATCAATCTGTTCAATTTTGGCAAACAATTCTTTGAGAAAACAGTAGAAACATACAGAAATCCGTATGATTAGATACCTTTTTGTTTCTTTCCCGACACCTGGCATCTTTCCTACAACTAGCTTTCGGATCTTTGGAGACCTGATGCTTGTGTTCGCTCACGCGTCAAAATAAACTATTACGCTACCAGCGTATCACGGACTCTTTAGAGACTAATAAAAATATTCTAAAGTATTCATTTATTTGCTCAAAAGATGTTAAGTAAAATATCATTCATGTAAATAACAAGTTCTTTAATAAGCCTAACTAACTATACGCGCATATTTTGCTAATTCTATCAATTGTTTTGTTGCCACTTCCAAGAAACTAAAGTAACAATAAATATTAGTGGCCAAACGACATTAAGTAAACAACTAAATTAAAGCACGTATAAAATAATTACATTCAATTTATATCCAACAGCTTGCGCT
Organism: Stegodyphus mimosarum; assembly: GCA_000611955.2. Taxonomy (NCBI): domain Eukaryota; kingdom Metazoa; phylum Arthropoda; class Arachnida; order Araneae; family Eresidae; genus Stegodyphus; species Stegodyphus mimosarum. The sequence continues at coordinate 849,503 of KK118582.1, read as the reverse complement.
AGCAATTCTCAGAACTCAGGTTAGACATTCATAACACGTTAATATAAACTTCTGTTTTCGTCAGTGAGAAAAACTGCTCGCACTACTATTGACCCATGGAATTGTCTCACGGCACAAAATTATGGCTTTCTACTACCAGTGCAGGCAAGTATTTATAAAATCCAAGAAGAGCCACATCATTGAATTTTTACTTGAGACGAGTCACTTTGAATTTCCATTAATTCTATCTGTAAATAATTTGGCATATTCTCAATATATGCTGAGAGATTACGTTTGCAAAGTGTCCAAAAGTCTCAGGAACCCTTTTTAGTACCCAAGATTGTATTTGTCATTCGATATTTACTGCAATTCTAATTTCTATAAATATGGTATCGTTATAGTATATATTTTGTTATTTTTTTGAGTTGTAGGACCACCCAGAAGGGCCACAGAACGGATCTGCAAGTTTTATATTTATTCAGAGCAGAACAATATCCACATAATATAAAATATAAATATCAGTCATATCGATTTTACTCTCATAAAATCCCTTGTTTCGAAATCAAATGCCTTTTATTATTATTTATTAGTAGAACAATAGCTGTGAGACCTAAAATTAGAAAAATTAACTTTCCGCTCTTGAAGTTTTGTGAGAGTGATGTATAATCAGAAAGCACTAAAACTGTTTTCTATTAACTTCACGATCTAGTGATTTAAAGAAATACATAAACAGCTCTCTAATTGCAAGTAACAGTGAATACATCAATGTAATAAGCGGAAAAAAGTAATTCTAATACCGAATTTTATTTTGCTTGACGTATAATTGTTTTGTTTAATAGATGAGTTCATGATATGCAAAAGTATCTACTTGTGTGGAATATTAAATCATACGCATTTCTGCCTTTCATTTAAACTTATTTCCTCGAATTTCATTAGAGATATAATTCTCATTCAATTAATTCAGCTCTCATTTCGCGACAAAACAAAAATACATAACAACTCAAAATATTTATACTAAAAATTGAAAGACTTATAAAACATAAAACATAAAACTATTTATAAACATAGTGGCAAAAAACGCTTCGAATGTTCAATTCTTTATATGTAACTTTTAAGTATTCGCGTAACTTTATGACAAAAGGATAAAAAAAAACAGAAAAACAAAATGGTAACTGAACAAAATATTAGTATGTTATCAGGATCATAACTATTTAAGTTATATGCAGATGAAATATTTTGCATATCAGTTGTATAATGTAATAGCGACTATAATATATACTAGATATTGTAAGATGCAATTATCCAGTAACGTATGGGTATTTAATCAATAAGTGGTTAATAGGCATTATTAACTGTATTTGTTAAATAATGCATTTCTGTTATTTATCCCGTATGTGCACTAATGGTAATATACTTGCAATTTTATTAAACATTGTGTCAGGACTGAGTGTTCGGTGCATACTCTTGGCGAACATACTCGTGAAGTCCTGATCTTGAACAGGGAGCTGAATGCAGCTATGTTCTGTGGTAGAAAACTGTGGTTAAGTGGTAGGAGAAATGCACTTAAGAAGGATTTAAAATCCTCTTCTATTAAACCACAATTATATACAGCCACTTCCCAACTCGGGAGGGATACAGAAAATAATGACTGCACTTGGGTCTAAACGGAACAATCAGATAATTTAAACTAAATTTAAATAGAAATTAAATCGTCGTTGCTCACAGAGCTATAAACGCGAGGTTGGCCTCTATGCTAAATGGTGCGTAGCAAGATTAACTAATACTAACGCACTTAGATGTACTTCAATAAGTAATAGAGTAACAGCGCTAATGCTTAGAATTTAAATACTAGCTGGTCAGGCGAACGTCGAACAAAGCAGCCGTGACCTGCGACTAAAAGCTCTCTCACTCTGAGTAGTTCCTCGCTACCGTTTAAATATAAACTTGGCTCCGTTTCAAATTAGCATAAAGCTGAAACGCGTGTTTATTCTAACTGGAAGTTGAAATAAGAACAGATAGAAAAGGCAAATTAAAATAAAACTTTGTTATTTAAACTAAAACCTTACAATTGGTACAATTGGTAATGTAATGTACTGGTATAACATATTTGCATAATGTACTTTATATAATATACTTACGAGGTTTTTTTTTATTTTTTATTATTATGTGCACTAATATTATGAAATATAGGTGATTGGATAAAGTACTATAAACTGCAAGGAAAATTTGTAATTTTTGTAAAAGGGAAATTTGTGTGTATAATGTATCAGTATTTGAATCAAGCTTTAGTATTGTTCTGGTACCAATTGTTCTGGTGGTCGCGGGACCAAATGTTCTGGTCTTATGGTACCAGACGTTAAATACTAAGTGTTACAATTGAAACCTGAAATTAAATAATTTGCCTACAATAATATCAAAACCAAAACTTCATTGCGATGTGTTAACTTTTCCTTAAAACTAACCCGAACAACCCCTAAGACCAAGCAGGAGTACTGGTGTTAAGAACATTCACACAAGTCATCATAAGAAAAACTCTGAATCAATTATATATATATAACCAAGGATATTTATTGCAGCATTATAAGGAAGACACGCAATCTATCAACTTTAAGTTCTAGATCTATGATACCAGGGTGACAACTATTTAAAAACAATGCATTTAGAATTAATAATATATATTGCTATTTTCAAATATGCACCGAGATGAATTAATCAAAAATTTACACCGTAAAAATTAATATTAACTTTTCATATGCAGTTATCAAACTCTGCTGGCCAGCATAAAAATACACAGGAATTTAATGAATCACCGAGCATGGTGTCTTTACCAATATTGATAGAGATTACTTAGTTCAAGAAATTTCTTAATTTACTCAGGTAAAAATTGCATGCATCAATTTAGCAATCCCTTAGGCAGTTAGAAAATATTACATATTCATGTAGACCCGTTGGAGAAAAATGATTACATTTATTCCTACATTCAATTACTCAGTTAAAGTAGAATTTAAATTTTTAATCGTTCCTTAATTTGCAAAAGTTAAAGTTAATTCTCAACCAAAAGTAGTAACAACTTAAAGTAAAAAGGTAAAATTTAGATAAGTTAACAAATTTAATATCCTGTCTTAATTCATTATATATAAATTTTAATTACAAACCAAGTTAAGGTTAAAAGTCCTAAATAGAGTAATAGTGCAGCAGTTGCTTAAATAAACAGCCTGGATTTAAGATCCAGCAGAAAAACCTTTGACTAAAAGTTAAATAGAATTTAATTGGAAATTAAATATACATATAATTACTTCTTACTTTAATAATTCATAACTGGAAATTTTTCTTCAAATAATCAAATCTCTTAAAAATTTTAATTAGCCTTATTTCTTAGGAAACATGTTCACGGAATTTAGGTTGCAAGCTGTACTAAATTTCAGGTGAAATTAACAATCAAAAGTTGAACTCACTTGAAGGGAAGAAATTGAAAACTTAATTAAGCATTAACTCATCTAATGGATTTTTCTCCGGATGACCAAACCTTCGCAGATGTTGAACGAGGGACTCCGGCGAGAAATCTTGACACTTGGGTCAGACAATATGAAGATGGTAAAGTGCATTCGTGCAGCAAAACAAGAGCTCCTAAAGGTTCCTCCCTTTTCCGTCTAGTCTCATCCTAGCGAGTTGATGGTAGTACTCGGATCTAAGTGCATCCACTATGGTGTTAACGCATTGATTCGATGAGAAAAAACACCATTCTCGACTCCTACACGGGGATGGTAAAGTGCGGAGGAGTATACGTTTCAATTCATAATTTTAGATGCACATCTTTAGGACGTAAACATGTCCACTACCGGACCCCCCGGGTCAACATTTTCTCTTCCAGAGGAAGAAAATGAAGCGTCTTCTTTCAGCTGCAAATCCAAGGCAAAAAGGCTGAGCATGGCCTTGCATGAAGATTTTAATCGTCCAGAATCCAGAATTTTCGAAAATCACCAAATTTGGTGAATTAATAGGCAAATCTCGCCAAACACAAAACAGTGCTGCGAAAACTTAGTTTTTCTTTCTTCACACCAAAAAAAATTCCACCCTCGCCACCCCCTTCGCCAACAAGGAGGGGTGAGGGAAAGAATGCAACAAACCTACCACGCAACCGGACGCAGTACATGACCTTGACGAAAAAAGTGCTCGGAAACGACCCTTATAGCAGAATAAATTTCTAGACACGAAATTCAACAATTTTAGCAATTAAATGGGCATAATTCTCCAACGGGGCGACGTACAGTCATGAAAGTAGATTCATAAGAAGGGTAAATTTTTTCTCTTTAAGAGGTATAAATTTCATTCATGTGAATAAAAAGGAAGTATTTTTAAATTTCAAATATTACGCAGAAAGCAACCGATTTCCCATTGTCTCCTTTTCCCGAAAGCTATTACTATCGAACGCGTAACGTAAGAATGAGAACTCTGTTTAACTCGCATAAAAATAATTGATTCAATAACGTAAGCAATACAACTCGTGAAGAAAAAAATTAGAATAAGCATAAATTAATGCATATAATTTACTCACTCAATAATTAATTAACAAATAACTGCAATTAACTACACATTAATCCATACTTCAAAACTAACTAAAATCACTACATAACATTATTTACCGAGGAATGTAAAAGTACTCGTTAAGAAGTAGATTGATAAAATGTACTTGTACCTGCTGTATAATGCATTTTTATGTAAAAATACTCATGAAGAAGTAGACTCATAATGTATCCATGTAAAAATACATAAATTATGTAAATTAATCTATGTAAAAATACTCGTGAAGAAGTAGATTGATAATTTGCTTATACTGTATAATGCATTTCCTTTATAATATGGTACAAGGTATTGGTCTATCAAGTATTGGTAAATGTACAGTGTATAGGTATAAAGTACAGGCATACCTTAGTTTCATAAGATGTAATTATTTTTGCGTAATGTTGTAATAACTCAGTTATGTTTTAGTACTTATTCAAGAATGTATCAGCAATTATTCATGAATGTGCTACGTATTTGTATTTTGTAATTGCTTCACATAGTTGAATATATTTTTATTGGTATTATGTATTAGTAAGTATGCATTTATTATGCACGATCGGTAAGAACTTCGTCTTCCTAAGAAATGCAGTGCTGTTAATACCTTTATGGACCTTAAACTGCTGAATTGGTAACCAATTCCGTATGGATTATGGAATACTCCGGGATGGAAGCCAACTCAGCGGATTTCAGGATTTTAGTATTCACGTAACTGAATGCGTTTTTAAATGTAGTTAGCCTTTCTTAATTCTTTGAGGAAGGCACACTTAATTAGGAACCTAAAGAATATTTTAAAACAGGCTTTCTTGTGAACTAGCTTGTGATTAACTAACCTTCAGCATTAAACTAAATATTCTAAGTTTTAATGTTGACTTTGTGGCTGAACGTGTGAAAAATGTATTTTTAAGTGGATTAGTATTTTACTGCTTAGAATGTAGTACAAGTAGGTGAAAGAAAATAATTACTTTTAATTTCTTTTTTCCATAGCTGTAAAGATCACGAAAACTTTTCCTAACAATATTTTTCACACTAGATGAGAAAACAAAATCTTCCACATGCTTGACATAACGGACGTTTTTAATTACAGTTCATCCCTAAGCTCAAAAGAAGTTATTTAATTAAAAGCGTTTTACTTCTTTTATCTCAAACATGAGTTGTACGTATGCAGTACACAGTTCCGTTGAGCTAATTTGTAAGAGCAAGTTAGTTCTATAAATGTAACGCGCCTTGAGATTTGTTTAGTAAATTTCTTAAAAACATGCTCACTACTTGAGGATTATGGATTATTATTTATTTCTATAATTTATTTAACAATTTCTTCTTTTTGTATGCCAAAGTATTCAATTAAATAAAAAATAATTTTAAGCAGAGACTTCTCAAGAATAAAATCTGAAAAAAAAAAATATCTGAAAGCTTTCAGATTTTATATTATTTCCAAAGGGGCGTTATTTTTAACGTTCTGCGTGTTACCTTTATTTTTTTAAATATCATGTTCTTCGTTCTTAAACAATAAAATTCAATTCAATAGCAATATCACAAAATAATTTAAAAACAGCATATATTTAGAATTTCCGAAACAGTCTCTTGCGCTGGAGATGAAAAATGTTTTTTTCGTACAGTGTTGCCACTACTCGCTTTGAAATCCTTGAGTTTGTTAATCAAAAATACGTTAAAGTTTTACAAAATGTGAAACAGGCAATAAAATAAATTCTAAATTCCAAATAGCGGTTCCAGACGCCCATATTCGAGTGGAGGTGTACGTTATTCAAAATGTGATGTCTCTAAGTACCATTCTTCTTTCACAATGCAAAAAATGTACATGCATTCATGCAGATTCTTCATTATTTAATTTCTTTAATTATATTACAGGGTCTAATATTTGGTGGCAACAATTTGAAAAGTGAAACACAATTTATAGTGAACTAACACAAGATGCCAAAACGAAATTAATAGTCCTTCTGGACAATTTGACCCTTTTGGGCAATTTTACTCTTTACATTAAGGTTACATATATTACATTTACATTATTGTTGGCTATGCTTACTTTTATATTTTAAATCTGATTCCATTATTATAGTCTGTAACTGTTCTCTCTCAGTATTGCTTTAGGAAACAACATGTATGCTTGGAAGTTAGTAAAAAGAAATATGTTCCAGATGATTTTGAAAGTGATGTTAAACAATGGATTTTCCCAATAGTTATATAACAGGAAGTTTATTTACTCTTTCACATGCATATTATATAATTCGACACATAAAATGAGAAAAGGAATATTGTTGGCTATGAATGCTGGTTTACATTTAGTTTAAAACTGCTTAATGATAAGAGGCAAGCAGTATGTGTTACATTCAACAAACAACTTTTCCTTTTCATGTGTTAGATAAGAGAAATGATGCTAACATTTTATATAATTTGTTACTAAGGAATTTTATTAATTTTTCCTGAGGTATTCTTCGAAATTAGTGTTTGTATAAATTTCCACAGGGACTGAAAAGATGAATTTGTGATGTTTTGTCATAAATATTATTTTTCAGTAGTAGCATGTGTTCCTTTTATAGTATCACTATAGCAGTTATTAGTAACGCTTCGCTGTCAGAAGTTGGAGATTCTGGGTTCCTTTATTATTCGGCAAAATTCGAGGTATTCCATTCCACACTTTCATTAGAGTCTTATACATCAAATTCAGAATGTCAACAAATATTTGCTCCCATTACAAAACAGAGCAATTCATGAGTATGTTCAGACAACGAAACATGCATTGATCCTCAAATGCACAACTCTCAAAGTTTATAATCATGCAGGAAACATTTAATAAAGTTCCACAAGTGCACCCCTGGCAGCACGCAAAATATCCAACGGAAGCGTAATTTCATGCCACCCATTCTCCAGCATTTATTGTGTCATAGGGAAGACGTTCACAGGAGATTAAGCACACTCTTCAAAAATACTAATATAAAGCATTATATTGTTGATGAAAAATAAGCCGGGACAATTAAAATTGTATTACAAAGCCTTCCATCAAATACAAACAAACATATTATCATTGCAACGCTCAAAGAGAAAAGACTCTCAGCGAATAAATTGATTCAACTTACGAAAACAAAATCCAAGCTTCCATTGCTTTTATTTCTGGGCCACGTTATTAGTAAAGAAATTAAGGAAAAATAAAGATCGTTTTTTTTTTTTGGTTACAACGAAAGTCTCGAAAAACCAGGTGCCATAATGTTATAACTGCCAATGGCAGCACTGTTCTTCAGATAAGAGTTTTTCTCTTCATATTGTGTGAAGTGTTCATTACACCACAAAACGACTAATCACTCGTCAGAGAAATAGAATTGAAGAATTCAGATGCCGTAACTGCCTTGGCTCTCACGCCGCATCCTATCGTGGATGTTCTATACTTCCCAAGAACAAACCTAAAACCACTAGATAAGGTAAATTAATTAAACGCTTCGGATAATTGTAACCTTATTATTAAAAGAAAATCCTGGAAGAAAACAAATCTCAGTTACGACTAAATTATTTAAAATTACATGTCTAAATTAAAAGCACTTACAGATTTGTAGATAAAATGCAGATGTTTATTGAAATACTTAGCAAAATTAACAACTTTAGACAGAATAGTTTAATCACTTACGATTTTTAACTATATTACACCATACCTTAGTCAAAACGTAACTCTTCTACCTTGTTTATGATTATTATACCAGCTTTAATCGCTTTAATTTTGTTTTCTATTACTTTCATTCCTCTTTTACTCTCTTAAAATTACCCCTTCCCACATTTTTTTTCAGCCAATTCTCAAACTTAGTGCAGAAAGCGTCCCTTCTCCTCAATTACTACGTAATATGCTCGAAATTGCTGTCCTCTTTTCAGGTAGTTTATCGATTCTTTGCTTTTACGTTACCGTTACCCACGCTCTTGACCTCTCTTCGCTCAGCATCCTAACATTGTTCAACAAACTCTAAACGCAATACGACTTACTCGCCAAACGGATCTTATCGAGTTCTCTTTGAAATTCGGTCTATTACTGCAATTATTCAGTACCAACGGACGCTTTTGTTCCAGCCTGAAAATCTGTTTGGCATGAGATTACATCCATTTGGAATTTCCGCCCCACTGAGATGGACTTTGAAGATTTCTTATTTTAATGTCATGAGATTGGGTCTCGGTCTTTTCTTGCTTCTGCAGTTTCACAGTGATAACAATTATAACGCTATGTGCTGGTTTTGTACGTTGTTCTACTTAGGTGGGGCCTACGCCCGGGAGCCTGCTTCGAGTGACGTCCCTCACCTAAGTCTTCTTCTGTCATTGTGTGAATGGAATCTGTGATGCGTTGTGGCAAGATCACATCAGGAACTTGATTCACAGTGATTTAACATACCCGCACAATGGTTTAACACTTGTGATTCACAGCAATTTAACATACTCACAGAGAGAGAAACATCGAGAGGCTATATCAGGAGAAGTGTGTGGCGTGAAATCGGGTACTCCTTGAACATTTTACGTGCTATCAGGAATGCACATGTGGATGTTTATTAAATGTTTTAAGTGTTATTATAAAGTTCGAGCGCTTACGCATTTGAGATTCAATGCATGATTTACCATTTGAGCACAAACATGAGTTACGTTTGTAATCAAGGTAAACATTTGTGGTCATCCGGTAATTGAAAACGAACTCCAGGATAATAGCAGAAGAATAGTTTGCATAGGTTTAGTGCATGAGAAAATGCATAAGAATGGTTTAATGGTAAAACATTGCATTAAATTTTAAGAAAATTAAATCGAATTCTTCTTTACAGTAAGTTCATTAAGATAGGGAATTCTGTTGGGGCAGAAAAGAAGAATCACACTTGACACAAACATAGAATTAAAAGTAAACTAAAAAAAATGCAGACTGTGCAACAACACTTCGGGGAACCAGAAGTGGACGGAGATTACACAATTAAACTAATCGAAAAATCGAAATTTAAGTGAACAAGGCAACGAATCAAAAGAATTGAAGCAATCGAAAAAGAAAATTACTTGACAACTTTGCCCTTTTCAAGTGCGCATTTTCACTTCATTCCCGCCGAGATATTTTTGGTTTTAGCAATTTTTTTTTCCAAAATCGATAATTGATTAATCCTAAGAGCATTCCTTGGACGTTTTTTATTCTTCTATCTTTTTAACTCGATTGTCATTAGGTACGTCTGATAAAAAACAACATCCCAGCTAAAAAATTTTTTTTGCTCAGTGAAAACCCAACGGAAGAACTCAATGTCTTTTAAAGCACTGCAGAATCGTTATCGAGGACCGAAAGTTTTAAAAGGATGGTTTGTGTTTTCCTACTTTGGTGGATTGCAGTTTTTGTTGTCGTTGATTCTTTTCTCTTTCGTATATTTGAACACTTTATGCTTCTTATCGATAAAGTACCAACGCGTGCTCTTGCCTTATTGAGAATTTCTTATTTTTTCAGTAGGCAGTTTTATTTATTTATTTGTTTACTGATGTACTCCAATTATTTTAAGGCGCTTTTTAAGATGAGCATAACGTGCACTGTTAAAAAAGATGCCTTCGATCAATGTTTGAGATATAAAGCTCTTGGCAGGAATTATTATTCGAATAAACTGTTTAAACCAAAATGTATTTCATCGGAATTCTAATCTTGACAACAACACAATATCACCCTTTTACTTATAGAATTTATCTTTTTTTGATAATATCTCGGCCTTTGATGGAATACGAAATTTAAACTACTGATATCAAAGCATAAAATGTAAAATTGTGTTCGTATGAAGCTAATATTATTTTTCTTTGAGCATTTAGAAAGACTGCGTTTGACATGCAAAACATTTTTAATTAGAATTCACATACTTCCAATCAATAAGAAATAAAAAATGTACAAAGATATTACCATTAATAATGCATTTTTACACTAATTTTATTTGGTGCGATACGTCTGCTGCATAAGTGTATCTTCTGGCAGAATAACTGCCTTTATAATTTGCATTTTTTACGATGTTCGGTTTTGTTTATATGTGAAAGTGTAATTCCTTACGTATATAGACAGAATTTTTCTTTCTACGGAGACTGCGCGTTAAATGATTATTAAATTAAATAAAGTTTCTACATTCAGAAGTAGAAATGCAGAAGTTTCTACGTGCAAAAGGGGATAGTTTCCTACCCTGCTTTCCTTTATGGTTTCCTTTGATGCGAAATCACTGTTTACTAATGTTCACCTTCGTTTTCCATGATGAATGTTATCTCCAAGTTGAGAACAAGCTGTGGATAATCTCCTCAGTCCTGTACTTGCTGACATTTATATGTACTATTTTGAGGTCAAATGGTTTGAAAAACCTTTTTTTCGTCTCTGGATTCGCTACGTAGAGGACACTTTTAAGCTTTTTGATGGTAATAAAGAAGATTTATCCCAGATTTTATATATTATGAATTCGACTGATCTAGTCATCGAGTCCATTTTTGAAATTCAATCTGACAATTCTCTTTTCATCCTTGATATTCTCACAATCCTCAAAGAATCTGATTTCCGCACTACTGCTTACCGTAAACCTTTTATTGTTTGTTTCTGTTTGCTAAGTCATGTCACCCGGTTAAGTAAAAAATGGTTTCTTTTTACTATTATGCATTTCATGCCCTCAAAGTTTGTTCCTTAAAACCTCTACTTCCTAATGAACTCAATCGTTTGAGATCAATTGCCACTGACCGATGATTTTCTCCCGCGGTCATTGATAAAGCTTTTAATTTTTTTTCCGGTTGGCATCAGAGAAGTCATTCCCCTATTAGAAATAACATTATTAACTTTGTCGTTAGAGCTTAAATTGCTCCGGAGCCCACCAGAGCTCGGCTCCGGTGCTTCTTAATTTGGGGATAAATCATAATTCTAGCCGAGTCCTAAATAAGAAGGCTTCGGTAGTTCTTTCATGTAACGGAACAAAAAGTTCAGTAGAACTCTGATGTCGAAAAATTTATTTTTAATAATAAAATTATATTAAAAATCGATTCTAACTTCTGAGTGCATGATTGTCTTCCCTTGGAAAATAAACCCTTGGATGGAGGTCGAGACTTTTAAAGAAAGAAAAGCCTCCCACCCACATGCAAAAGGTTTATTCTCCAGAAAGAACTAATTTACAGAGTAAAGTTAATTTATGAGAGTACAATTAAGTACCAGAGTACTCCAAAGCAGTGTTCTCGAACCTTTTTATCACCGCGGACCGGTCAACGTTTGATAATTTTACCGCGGCCTGGCCCCTGGGCGGGGGGCGAGGCGGACGTTGATTGTTTATATTTTAGATTATTTTGATTTATTAATTTTAATTTAATTATTTTTCTACATGCCTTCAAAAGAAAATACAGTTACACCAAAAAGTAAATATAAAGTGATTTAGCTGTTAACCTTACTAGAACGTTAAATCAATGAAGACCCTGAGCTTGTTTCTTTGCAATTAGACCGTTTCGTCTGGAGATAATCGGAGACAATGACACCCGAAGTGTGTTGCTTATGTCCAGTTTTAATTTAATGTGTTGCTTATGTCCAGTTTAATTTTAATGAAACACAGTTGTAAGCTAATTCTTATTTTTTGTGCACAATCGTAATTCCAGGCGAAGCCCCAAATAAGTCAAGGTCCAGGACTTTATTTTAATATTTAATTATTCACCATTTATTTAACAACTTATTATGTTACAATAACACGCCGAACAAACATTAAATTAGAGGTCAAACAACAAAAATCAGCGTTATATTCGATGCTTTTTAGCGAAACACCATCCTCAGCTGCAAAAGCGCAAATGAAGGAGATAAGATATAATGATTAGATAAGATAAGATAAGAAAGCCTGGACACGAGACAAGCTATTGGCGCCATCTGTTGATGAAACCAGAACTAAAACATAATTTCTTTAAAGGCTGAAGTCAAAGATGGATTGGAATTAGGGTCGTTAATTAGAACAGAAAGATTTTTTTGAATGTGAAATGCCTCTAGAAAATTCAGTTCACCAATGGAAGATGTTTTTTGAATAATTTTGGCAGCAGAAAAATTTAAAGTGTGATTTTCGGACCAATAATGTTGGGCAACAGAAGACTTCTGTGTTTCCTTTTTTCTAATATATGCCTCATGATCCTTAACCAGAAATTTTAAGGCTCTCTTAGTTTGGCCAATGTAAATTAAACCACACTGGCAAGGAATCCTATAAATACCCCAGGAAATAAACGGCCCGAAGGTTAAATTTCTGTAAAATACGTGAATCTTTATAGCTAATTGATGGAAAGAAGGGAACGACAACAGAATTTTTATAATCTCCCAAAACAAGAGTCTGCCTTTTGGTATGTTGAGAATTTTTTAACTGCTTGATTAATAATGTTGGGTGAGAAGCCCCTGTCAATAGCTATTGCTTTTGAGTAATTTAGTTCTTCATCGAGATATGTTTGGAGGAGCAAACTTGACGAGCATGGAAAACATAGGAATAAAATGAAACTAACTTTTGTTTAGTCGGATGATGATATGATTTGAAGTGTGGTGGAAGGCAAACCGATAAAGGTTTACGGTAAACTGTAGTACTACGTTCGGTAAAAACATCGAAAATAGGCCTGTGAAAATTTGAAACTATAACGCTGATATAACGCTTTTATTAAATTTTAATATTAATTATTTAATTTCTCTAATCATTAATTATTTAATTTTAATATATAATTATTAATTATTTTTCTAGCCATTTTGTTTATTTACTTGATTTTATTTTTCTTTACTGGCAGCTTTCCATAGTGCTCCCGCACTTCTAATTTTAGAAATTAAGTTGTACTTGTTGTACTTCTCTTTTATCCTTCCGTAAGTTATAAAATTGCAAATTCTTTAGAAGTGAAATTTCCAAGGCATTTTTTTGAGTATCAATAAAATCCATAGTTCGATTCTAAAAGATTCCATTTCCGATTTTAATTCTTTGGGGATTTATGGCACATCGCGTCAGTGTGGTTTGAGATATATCGGCCAAACTAAAATAGCATTAAAGTTTCGTATCAAAGAATAAGAATCTTATGTCTGAAAAGGCGAAATATTTTAAGAAACCTTCGATAGCTAATCATTGCTAGAAATTTAATCATGATTTTGAATTTCGGTCTGCAAAAATCTTTCAAAAAGCTTTTTCAATTGGGGAATTGGATTTTCTTGAAGCGTTTCACATTTAAAAAGGTTTATGTTGTTTACTTAATCGCTTTAGATCCAATCTACTCTTTCTTAACGATTTTAAAATTATATTAACTTAATTTTTCAATTTCTTTAATAGTTTTGCCAATAGATTTCGCTACCTTCCCGTTCGCTTTCCTGTGAGTTTATATATGATCGTTACGCCCACCGCTATCCAAACTTGCACATTTCTTTGCTCCTGGCGAAGAGAAACCTGTACTTATTTGCCCTCAAAATCGATTGCGATCTTGTACATAAATCTACGAAGAGAGAAATTTATTTAATTTTAAGGCTCTTACATTTAATAATAGGCACGTAGTTTTATAACATTTTGACACAATATTTGCGTATGAAAACAATATCCTTTGTATCAAATTAAGTTACAACAGGGCATTTTTGACACCACATTCTCTAAATTTCTGTTGTAACAGGCAGGAAAGAGAAGTAACTACAAAGTTATTACTATGAAATAAGCTCATTCAAGGATTTCGCACAAACCAAAACTGGATCAAAACGTCAAAACTACTGTCGACAATATTTTCCTCCGACATCTTTTAAGCTTGTTCGTCCCTTAACTTTATTTACCTAGGAAACGTTGATTTATTTGGAAAAGGTTGTAGGATTATAAATTAATTCTTACTAACACGATTCAATAAATTTCATCTTGTTTGGAGATAAAGTATAGAAATTAACTTTTACGAGTACGAAAATAAGCAAACTCATTTTGTAAAGTGTAAATGCGAATAAGCAGTATAAGTGTAAAATTAAGCTTCATTTCGAATTCCATTCTTAATGGAAGAAGGTAGCGGCTTGAGTTTGGTTGGAAAGTACCATTGCAATATCAAGTACATGCGTAAAATAAATGAAAGCGTACTCTCTGAAGTACTTCGAAAAGTTGACATCCCAAACCTCAGTCTTCAGATATCAAGCAAGATTAGCTATCCTTCTTGTTCTGAATTTGTTTATGAAACTGTCTCTCGAAAGAACTAACTGTCTAAACATGCATTCAGTGTATCAGAATTAAAAATGATCAATCAAAATCATGATTTTCAAGCGAGCTCAAGAATGTGTTCGTCTTTTCTTAAATCGCTTACTTCATACAGAAGTTATTCGCAGACTTTTTATACGGTTTTCATTATAATGACAGAAATATTTTATCTAAAATTTTTATCATTTAAGTGTTCTATTTGATATCCCTTATTCTTCACTATTTTATACACCTTAATTTCCAAGACAGCATTTGGACAACACACTTTTCAAAAGCCCAAAAGCGCAAAGTATATTGGTGATAGATCAGGAGGTTTAGTATGAATATGAGCGATACTTATGGTCTGGATTCTTGTTCCTACTTTCAATTCTTCCACGGAATTAACAGTAGACTTTGACATGCCGCTGCATGCTTTGTCTTGATACAGTTCAACTGAATGATCCTTATGTGTATAAAGAAAAAGTATTTCATATTTGTAAATTGGATATAAAATATGTTTTTGATAATACGTGGAGTTTATCTTAACATTTTTCACCATCTCTTTTCGTTTTATTTGCCATGATATGAAAATCCAGCAACAAGCATAATTACCCCTTAGATTCCTTGAACCATGTTTTAAAATCTTTTTCTCCTCTTTCATGGTAATAAATGGATCTCTTTTATTGTAATAATTTAAATATACCTAAGATTCGTATATTGTGACAGCATTTTCTCATTTTTGTCGGGATAAATGTTTCTCATAAAGAATGTTTTTGCCTTTCTAAGGCTCAAATTAGTGTTAATCACTCTATTTACAATTGGGACTGAACATTTTGATGATTTTGCAGCTGTCCTTTGACTTGGCGAATTTTCTTTGAACACTAAATTTCTTACTTTAGAAACATTCGATATATTCCGTTATTTTCCTCGGATTCATATTTGGAACACTTTTCCAATTTGAAGCTAAATGTTGACTTTTTTTCCTTGATATTACCTATAATAGCTTTAGATATCAAAAAACCAGGTATTCCACAACTTTTTAATAACTAGATACGAATAATATTCTTCGGAAAGAATACAAACATAGCTTCTTTAAAAGTAAAATTTTGCATGAAAACAAAACTTTCAAGTAATAGACTATAACTTCTACTTTCAAAAATATAGCTGCAGTTAAAAAAAATTCAAGGAGTATACATATATATATGTACGTATGTATACGTATTTTTACAGCAAAGCAAAATCGTCTAAAAATTGTGCGAACAGCCTCTTTACAAAACTTTTTCAATAATATCTTTTATTTATTACTCTTTCATTTACTCTATTATTTATTAATTTGACTTCGTGCAGCGTCAGATTAATCAACATTTGAATTTTCAAGAATAACTTCTCTGATAATTTAATTGTATTAATTTTTTAAAGGTGCAGAGTCATTAGAATTTTCGAAGTAAGAAACACGAAAAATGAGCAGTACTCAAGCTTTGACTCCAACTTAGATTTCTCGAATGCGCGCCGTGTGTGCTACCGTTACACCACAAAGCCGTGCGAAAAGGAAGGGAGAACTATCTTTTAAAGTAGCAAAAATGTTATACAGCATGATAGTTAATAATATAATGAGTAGTGAAATAATTTACATAAACTAGTCAGTTTGATTAATATTATTTAGATCAAGATAAGCAAAATGGTAGGGAAAAAACACTTTTCATTTAAATTATAATAAGCATGAAAGATCTTGACTTATGAATAAAATGTATATCGCTACTTCCAAATGGAAGTTACGTTTACAAGGAAGGCTGAGATGGAGCACTTATTTGTTTCCACCTTTTTCAAAGATTAAAATCATCAAACCATCACTAATGAAGCTAAAAGAAGCCGAAAAATGTATGTTTCAATCTAAAAAAATCTCTTTATTAAGCATCATTCTTCAGAACAAGATGAAAGTACTTTTACGCCCTGTCATTTTAAAGTACGGTACAATCAAGCAGGCGATAAAAATGGAAGAAATGCATTAAACTTAAGTAATATTTTGAAGTTAGCAAGTTTCTTTTTTAAAGATGTAAAATGCGCAGCTTCATAAGTTATTCACATCTTGAGCAAACACAGTTAGTTTGCTGCGGTTCTACTCTAGCACGAAAAATAAATTTAATTAAAATATAGATTTCCGCATTCTCTGCCACTTCAAGAACAAGCGTTTATAACTCCTGCTGTCACTTTCGCACGAAGAGTACGGGACGTATTTATCCGTCATGCTTTATCCGCTATATGATGTGGAACATCTGGAAGATTCCTTCCCTTCGCAATGACGTTTCCTGCGAACTGATGAAATTTGACAAGAACGTGGCGTCTTTAAAACAGGTAAGACTTCAAATTTAAGATATCATTAAAGCTGGGGTTTTAAAGTGTTGATTATTGCGCCGCTTCGTTATTTCGAAGTTAATAAGAATCTGATATCCGTGCTACTTTAAATTTTATTATGTGTAAAGTTCTGCGAACAACTTCTCATAATCCTTACGCGGAATAATTTTAACGCTCTTCTTGATAACTCAAGCGAATTCAAGAGAAGAGTTTGCTTTTTAATTTCCTATTATTAGCTCACACTCTTCTTACGTCTTGTTCTTATTTCCAATTGTTAATAAAATGCTTTTTATTCATCCACTCAAGTTAATATACCTTTTTTTAAAGTCGTAATGGATGACACTTGATGTTAGTTTTTTCACATATTAAAGTAACTCCTATTTATTTATTCCTGTTTATCGGAACTAAAGATATGCTATTTTTATTAAATATACACTCATTGCCCCGTAAAATTTTGCGCAACAAGAAACAATTGCCGGATCGTAACGAAACTTGGCATGAAAGTACATGCCGGGTAGATATGCAGCGTGATTGCGCATTGCTTAATGCCACTAGAAGGCGTTGAACTTCGTTCTTCTTGGAGTATAAAACAGGTAAGTAGAACTTGTTTGAGTGTATTTAATCTTTTGATAAGGAAACGCTGAGGTAGCCATGCCGTTACACCGACATAGAAGCCTATATTAGAAGCTATCAGAGTTCGACAGTGGAAGAATCATCGGGATGATGGAAGCTGGGTGGTCACCTCGGCGAGTAGCTCGTCAGGTAGGCCGTTCTGATTTTACTGTATGGAGGTGCTACCAATGGACAGAAGAGACGTCATTTACACGGCGAACAGGCTGAGACGCCATAAACAGCCCAGTCGTCGCGAAGACCGTCCTATCATACGACACACATGCGTAGAGCCAACTGCTTGATAGGCTGCTATCCACACACAGGGAGCAGCTTCATTATGGGCCCCTGTGTCTTCCCGAACCATCGCAAGTCGCCTAGTTGAAGGACAACTGGAATCGCGGCGCCCATTATGTGTGCTGCCAATGACACTCACCCACCGACGTCTCCGTTTGGAGTGATGTCGCGCACGACAGGGTTAGACTTTAACGGGAATGAGCCGGGTCGTTTTCAGCGACGAATCTAGATTCAATTTGACCACTGATGACAATCGTGTTCGTGTGTGGAGGCCCCGTGGTGAACGCCTCAGTCCTGCCTTCGCTTCCGTTCCCACATTTGGTGTGGTGGTATGGGGTACCATTGCTTACGATACTCGGTCACCCCTAATATTGATCCATGGCACAATGACAGGCCTTCGGTACGTCCGTGATATCATTCAGTCACATATGTTGCCACTCATGACAGGGCTCCCAAGAGCCTGTTTTCAACAAGACAATGCTCGGCCACACACAGCACGGTTCTCGCAAGACTGCCTCCGCCACATTAAGATCCTTACCTGTCCTGCTCGATCCCCGGATTTGTCACCAATCGAGCATATCTGGGGCTATTTGGGACAGCAAGTTGGACAGCTTACGACATCGGCCGAACTGGAGACGCGTTTACAGCAACTGCGGAACGAGATGTCTCAGGACACCATACGGAACGCGCTGGAGGTGGTCCAACAGAGTACTAAAACTTCCGTTCATGTGTAACTTTTTTCTGCTATAAAAGATCCATTTTCTTTGATTTTCTAATCGCTTACTTATATCAAAGTAGTACTTACATATACATAATTTCGTTTCATTCTGTCAAGTCTTTCTTGGTTCGCAAATTTTTATAGCAGTGAGTGTATTCTAAGACTTACAAATAATGAACGTTTTTTTAGGAATTCTCATGCGATGTAAAAATTAATTTTATAACAGCTTATAATAATAGTACATGACTGTGATAAATAGGATTGTAATATTTAACGAAAATAAGTGGCAACAGTAAGACTGATTTCTAAAGATTTTTAAAGCGTATGCAATTAAAGAATTGTAGTTTTATAGAGTTGGATGAAGCATATGTAATGTCCTGTTATGTAGCAAAAATTCTCCCAATATTTCTATGTTAACATGATATTAATATATCTTTAAAACATAACCCTTTAAAGTGTCGTTTACTTCACAAACGGAGAATGCGAAAAGAAACTACAACACAACGCAAGCGACGATTAGAGAAAGAAAAACATAAGCGCCAAGAAAAGCTTCCTAGGAAAACTCTTCGCAGCAGGTCAAACATATATCACCTTGAGTCGTGTGAAATCATCAGATGGAATATTAATTGAAGAACTGGGCTGGTCCAAAGTCGCTGGAAAGGCTCCTTTCAATAATAAAGCTTACAAGAGTTGGATAGAATGAGAAATTATAGATCGCCATCAGCTTCATAGATTAGAAACGAAAAAATATTAATAATGTTAATAAAAGCAATTAATATAAAAATTTTCTTTGTTGACCTAAGTAGGAATTGACTTTAAAAAACACTTTCTTTTATATTACTTGTCATCGTTCAGCAACAGTTTCGCTTATATTGTTAGCCCATAGGGCGTTAGCCCAGAAGGGCTATTAATTTCGTTTCGGCATTTTGCGTTGGTTCACTATAAATATCGCTTCACTTTTCAAATTGTTGACATCAAATATTAGAGCCCGCATTATATTAAAAGAAATTAAATCATGAAGAATCTGCATAAATGTATCTATATTTCTCGCATTGTGGTAAAACAAGAGTGCCTTGAGTAATCAAATTTTGAATAACGTACTTCTCCACCCGAATATGGGCATCTGAAAGCCCGAATTCGGAATTTGCTTTATTATCGATTTCATATTTTGTAACACTTTAACGAATTTTTAATTAACAAACTCAAAGATTTAAAAGTGAGCAATGGCAACGTTGTACAGAAAAACATTTTTATCTCCTCCGCGTGAGACTGTGTATCGGAAATTCTAAAGATATGCTCATTTAAAAATTATTTTGCGTTATTGATGTTGAATTGAATTTTATGGTTTAAGTGCGAAGAACATGACATTCAATAAAGAAAGGCGGCACACAAAACGTTAAAAAAACGCCCCTTTGGGCATAATGTAAAATCTGAAAACTTTCAGATTTTATTTATTTATTCTTTTATTTATTTATTTATTTATTTATTTTGAAATTTAAAGATTTTCGGGTGAAGTCGTGATTCAGAGAATATCATTTCTTATATCTATGAATTAGCATGCCAATAAAATTTAGTTCTGAATCAATAAATGATGTAATAGGCAAAGGTCACGAATAAATTATAAATTAAATGGCAGACTGTTTGAATAATGGACTTCTTTCACTTATATTTTAGCATATGATATTTTTAATTGAGAATTGGTTATATTTTGTACTCAATTTATAAGGAATCTTGTCCTTCCCTAGTGCATGTTCTCCTGATGTAAGTGCATAGCATGTCCAGCATTGGAAGAGCCTTGGATAGAATCCCTGTGGAAGTACAACTGATTTTTCACGTTCTGTGCTCCGAAATAAGTGATGATTTATTCAAAATAATTCGAAATTGTGTTCGAATGGTGTCCGGAAAAGGGTATTCGAAATGGTCTTCGAATTAAAATGTGATGAAAGATAGATGTATCCTATTTAATTGGATTGCCACTTTGGACGACTGAATTTCGTGATTTTATCCAGTCGTCCTTTAAATGGGGGGAAGAATGCAAAGAATTAGCTCATTTCCCCGTGCTCTCATTGTTTAAGTAGTGAGCTCATCCAACTACAGAACTGCAATGTGTATGGTTCAAGTGGTATTTTCAAGTTCTGCATCAAAAATTCTAAAATTTCTTTAAAGGTTAATGAAAATAATATCCATGTAATATTACTTATTTACTCGTTACTTCATCATATATCTAAAATCGTTGATTAGACAATGCAGGTACTTTCTCTTAGTTGTCTTTAATTAGCTGCTAGACGTTTGGAGTACTGAAGTGGGGTGAAGTGGACAAAGTAGGCTTTATTAATTTCCCCTATTTTATGAAAAAAAAGTGATTTTTAACATTCTTTTATTCTGCAGATCAGGGGTGGCCAGCCTTTTTAGGAAGAGTGCCACTATCTGAAAAAAAATTATGCGTGCCACTTCTAACTTTTACAACATACTAAAAAATATAAAAAGGTGAAAAAATATTTATATTCTGATTAGGGGATTTTACGTGAATAGCACACTTTTTATGTAAGTCGGAGCAGCGAACATTTAAAAAACAATATAACAAATAAAACAAACGTGCAAACTAGGGGTTTATTGTTAATAACATTTTCAAAGGTTCATTCTGTTATAAACTAAAAATTTATTAATAATTAAAAAAAAACTGAAAACTTTCAGATTTTATATTACGCACAAAACGTCGCGTTTTTTTTCATTTAAGCATAGTATAGGTTTTGAGAGCATTTGGTCTAATGACCCTTTGGGCTAAAATTTTCGATAAACAGTTTTTCGCACTGGAGATAAAAATATTTTATACCTTGCAATGAGTAGCCACTGCACGCTTTGAAATCGTTAAGATTATTAAGAAGAGAATTATTATTAAGTTATTATTAAGTTATTATTAAGAATTATTATTAAGTTATTGTTAAGTTATTATTAAGAATTATTATTAAGTTAAGATTATTATTAATTAAAAATTCGTTAAAGTTTTACAAAATATGAAATGCGCAATAAAACAAATTCGAAATTCAAAAGTCGGGATTCTAGGTGTCCATGTTCAGGTGAAGGACTGTGTTATTCAGAATTTGATGACTCTAGGTACAGCTGTTTTTCCACAGTGCGAAAAACATGCGTACATTCATGCAAATTCTTCATTACTTAATTTATTTGAATGTAATACAGGGCGATAATATTTAGTGGCAAAAATTTGAAAAGTCATATAACAGTTTATAGTGATTCGATGCAAAATGCCGTTTCGAAACCAATAGCTCTTCATCGCTAATGCCTCTTTCGGCTAAAACTGATAGTAGTTTTCTTCAGTTAGCGGCTAGAGTATAAAAGTGCTAAATGGCAAGAAGTGGGTCTTTATTGCTTTCACTTATTTCATCAACCAAATTAATTACTTAAAATATTTAATTCAAATCTGCGATCGATGTTTTAAACAATAATATTTTTGCTCACAGAGCAAAAGGAAAATTTTTAAATTGGAGGTGATCCAGTGAAATTATTGAAATGCCAGAACACCGAAAGAAATAGTACCATTTTGAAGGATATGAAGCTGGATAGGTTGAATCAGAGGTAAACTGTGCTCTTTCATTCACTTTTGATACATTGAACAAATTCAGGCTGGTAGCCAACATCTTCAAAGAATATCCTGCTAGTGGTTCTCCTTTTACGCCCTTGTACGAAGTAAAGGAATTATTGTAATTGCGGAAAATTTTGAGTGTCATATTTCAACGAAAATATCCATTTTGACCGTTCTCGAGTCCATTTGAAAGCTGTTTTTGCGTGATGTCTGTGTACACGGACAGAATAAAGAACTCTTTTTCCCAAAACGGATTGTAAAATGGATTTAAAATGGGCTCAGAAAGAAATTTTTCGTGACGTCTCTGAGTACGTACTTTCCTATGTATGCATCTCGCATAAATCAAAACGAGTAGATTCAGAAAGTTAAAATTTCGTATATGGAACTGCTATAACATGTGGTTGTGCACCTCCCCTTTTCGTTGCAGAAAGCAGAAAATATCATATGTAATATATAATACGTAATCATACGTAAATGTAAATATATGTATATGTAAGATATAACAAATAGGGTAAGATATAACAAAATACGATGGCTGCTTTAAGAATAATTGTCAACCTTAAAATTAACTATTCTAGATTTGGTGCCCACCCTCTAAATTCCACTGTTCTCCCAAATTGGAGATATCTTTCCATTTTATATAACAAACTAAAATTAACCAATCATAGCTTAGTTGTACTTATGCATCATACTAAGTATAAATAATCTTCGAAAGCAGTTACGTCACTTATTCCTTTCCCTAACTTGTGATCTGCCAACACTGCGCTGCTTAAATGTTTACGTCTTACTTTTAAAACCAGTGTATATCAAGATTATCGTATTTCATTATGATTGAATAAATATCTATTAAGATGGTTTTATATGCGTGAAAATAAATAACGGGACTTCTTCAAAATTCATTTCTGTCAGCGTCCTCTTTTCGTCTTTCCACTCAACCATCTAAGACTGCAAGCTATTAAAGTATCCGATTCTTCCTACGCATTAAATTATGGTATATATATTGTTGCGAAAAATTCGGCGGTTGCGCCTGTATGTAAGCTTTCCGGCATAGCACTAGGGTTGCCATAAAATAGTGTATGGTAGGGTTACCAGATTGGTGACTTTATCGCCCATTTGGCGACCAAATTGGCGATATCCCATGGTCCAATCGGGAAGCTTCTAGAATAACTTCCTGTCGAGATATTTCTCGAAACGTGTGGAACTTAAAGAAAAGCTATATAAACCCTTGCGTTTCTGAGTGCAGTGTCTGGTTAGTTGTTGCGAGCAGTGTGATTAAGAGTGTGATTATTGTGAGAATAGCTGCTTACTGTGAGTGCTAAGCTACGCGAGAGTTTTGTGAACAGAAAGCAATCGAGATAGTGCTTTGCCGTGAAGCTATCTTTACAGTATAGCTTGACAGTGTATTGGTGATTGTTCCACGGTGTTTTATTATAAGTTTAGTGTTACCGTGAAGCTACCTTTACAGTTACAGCCTGAAGCTGTGTGGCTGATTGTTTCAGCGTATTTATTGTAGATTTTCGACGCTTTTAAAGGTAATTTTGGAACTGTGCTGTAAATAGTGATTCGTGTAAATAAATTGTGCTTTTTATTGTTCTGCATCGTGTTTTCATCGGATACTCTCAAATCCATGAACCCGTGTAAACGCGACAATATGTATATGTTCCCACTCTGTAACCTGGATCGGTGAGCTTAGCTTGTTTTATTCTTATATGTTGAAAATCGTGCATATTTTGCTTTAAATGGGATCGAAGTATGCGGGTTTTATGTTCCGGTTTAGGTTTTTATGCTTTAGTTAATCTGTATGCAATACTTGCTGAATTATAAACAATTTAAAAGTGGCGAGATAAGCCTAACGAATCCGCCTAGAAAAGTGAATTAAGTCAGTTCCTGCACCTTTTTTTTTTTTTTTTTTTTTT
>KK118582.1:791574-821960 GCA_000611955.2 Stegodyphus mimosarum | reverse complement strand
TAAACCGAAACATATATATATATATATATATATCATTTTTACACGTATGTACGGAGTAGAATGCGAGTAAAACCTTTTTGCTCATTAAAATTATTGAATGTCTGAAACTTAAGCTCAAGGCTATCAATGCAAACATACTTCTCTAATTAGACTTACTTCTCGTTTAGAATTCTACCGTGAAATTACTTCCCCAACATATCAGGGATAAAAAAATCAATAACAATGAGTTAAAATTTTAATGCACAACTGCGACTGTAATGTAAAGCAATTGACAAAGCATTTTAATGTTTATCATCACAGTTTGAGAACAATACTATTCAGCTCTCTGATGCAGTAAAGGAGTGAAAATCAAACAATGATTTGTCCGGGAAGAAGTTTAAACTGATAGTTTTGTTAAATACAAAGCAGAGAATATGAGCAAATATTTGATGTCAAGGGAGGAGTAAATGGGAAAATTAATGCATAACAAAACCAACAAGGGCACAATAGAAGTAAACAAAAGCACATTCATTTTGCTAGTAGCTCATTTTTGAATAAAATTTCATTAGAAGATTAAATTGCTTTCAACAGTGGAAAGTCAAAAAAAGTAAGTAATGACATTTGTTGCATATGAAACAAGTAAATAATTGTTATGGTTATGATGAAAGAAAACATAAAAAGGCTATGAATAAATAAGTAGTATCTTATGTTTTATTCTTTCAACTAGATTGTAAACGAAACTATTTATATTATTTACAAGCAAATTAAGAAAAGCGAAATGTCATTTCAGTATTTTGCATCCAGGTACGCCAGGTTCAGAAGGAAACTTAAATTGCATTATAAGCACTATTTAAATGCATACAAAATAACATAATTAATTGGAAAAACAAACTGCCGCATGCAGTGTTTTAAACAAGTATTAAAAAACTCAGCAATTTATTTTCAAGAGTACTTTAAACTATATTAAATAAAAATGACATTTATTTTAGTAAGTACATGAATGTTTAAAAAAAGTAAGAAACAACCACCTTTGTTTTATTTTCTGCTAATCTTCGCTCCTTGCTTTTTATGGAAGCAGGAGAGCGGATAGAACCGTGAAGCAGTGGTAGTTTATACATATAGTGTGTTTGGATTTTAAGTTGAATAAAATGATCCCAGAATACTAGGACATAACAATAAAGATAATTTATTGTCCTATGAAATCTAAAAGGCTTTAAAAATGGTTTTCAAGATCAATTATGATCATATTGTGCTGAATACATACATGTGAAAATATTGCAATTACCGTCCGCAGGCATTCTGGCCTAAGATATCAATCCAGGATATAGTCACCATGGAGAGCGAATTTTTTTTCCAATGGCGGGTGGCGGCATCGGCCACTCCTAAGGCCGTATGTGGTGGTCTCTTTATTATAGAGGCAGCTAATAGGCGGGCCACCTTTGCCCCTTAAGAAGGGACGGACAATTTTTTTATCCATTCCCGGGATTAGAGGCCGGGCCCTTCGGTATCGCAGTCAGGCACCCCTAAACACTATACAGTCTGGGCGGCTTGGAGGGTGATGTAAGTTTCCACATGTCGTGTTATACTTTGCACAATATTATCTAACAGCTCTCCGGGTAATTTATCCCATTCCTCAGTGCACGGATGAGGGTGTCCTTGTTTATTGGATGGCATTGTCGACCACCTATATTCTTCCCGAAACCATCCCAAACATTTTCAATGGAGTTCAGATTTGAAGAATGTGTTAGCCACACTAGGTGTCGAATATCCTCGCTCTCTAGACATTCCTGAACAGCAACTGATCGATTATCTTGCTTTCTTGCCCATGAAAATAGATTTACCACTGACAGCACATAGAAATATGCGAGCATAAGGCAGCAGAACATCATCAATGTGTCGTAGGCCAGTAATAATCTCAATTCGCACCACGGAAAGAAGGTACGGCCATTGATCATAGTGCCAGCCTATACCGTGATATTGCATCTCAGATAGCGGCCCTTTCCTGATTATTTTCTGAACGACAAGCAGTACCACTACTCTCATAAAGGAATAGCACACAAACCCAGTTCTACTGAGTCCAATTACGATGCTTGTGATACCACTGCAAACAAGCGTTATGTTGCTGTCTGGACAATGGGATGCACACAACAAGACGGCGATCGAATAGTCTTTCTTGACGCAAACTTCTATCTGCTATTTTTCAGAGATTTGCTTACCAGTATCACTAGTAACTGATTTGAGATATCAGTAGTTGTGCTGCGCAGATTATTTTTGTCGACAGCTCTATGTACCTATCTTCCGCAGGCATTACACTATGATCATGGCCTCCCCCTGGCGTTTGCTACTCATTAAATTTGTCTGAAATGATTTCCAAAGCCTTGAAACAACCCTGTGGCAGACATCGATCTCTCTAGACGATCTATTTTCGTCCATTTTCAATGTTGCTGATAATGCAGCCCCACATAAAATCATCTGAGTGATGCCGAGGAAGCATGCCGAAAATCGCTAATCAACTAATACTCTCCCATTAAATTTTGCTTTTGAACAACAACAAAGATCAATGCATGTCAAATCCTACATCTTTTTTCAGAGCATCACGTGGCAAACAACTTTGGTAAACTAACATTTGGATACTCAAAATACGTCTTACTGTGTCCCGCACTTTTGCTAATTTCCACACCTTCCTGCCTTCCATTTTGTGGTTGCTATCTCTACTACTGTCATCCCTCCTTAACAATTTCTCACCAGTGTTTTAAAACGCAGTCTTTTTAAGTAATCAGAATTGTTTATGAAAAGTTTCTTCCCTGGTTGTCGAAAAGTCTTAATTACATGATGCTGCACTGGGTTCAAGAAAAGACCAAGAAAGGAACTACCAGAACTTCGAAAATTCATTTTTTCGAAATTCTCAGAAAGGTTGTATGTTACAAATTTTCACCACATGTGGCCAATTTAGTGATAAAAATTTCCACCAAGTTCCATCAAGACCATTTCTACCTACATCTCGCGATCTAAGCTCAGTTATTTTCATTATTTCATTCAGAATCACAAGTCTACTATTCAATACAAGAAATAAATACATACACACAAATTACATAGATACAAATTCAGTTACATTGAAATACGGCCTGGAATTTGTAACAATAATGCATTAATTTTATACTTCGATATATATTTCTCGTTGAGTTTTTACAAAAACTAGCTAAAGAAAGACAATACAAAACAGGAAAGTTGTACACGAAAGAAACAATACCATTAAACGGACACGAATATTTATAGAAATTTCCAACAATATGCAACTCTTTAAAACTTTGAAATAAAAATTGCCGGACAGTAGTGATTTTTTAGTCCGTTTCTCTTAATAAGAACAGCATTCAACAAGCCTAACTAGCTAATTTAATAGAACAAGCGAAACTAGTTGAAAATATTAAAAGAACAAGTTCTATCTTTTTTTCCTCCATGAGGTAAAAATTCTTGATACTTTCACAGAGTTGCCTATTTTTGATTAGATAAATATAAATATATCTATTAAATATAACTATTCAATTATGAATCATATGCATATCAAAGTTGCGATTATTTCACAAAATTAAGTAAAAATCATTGATCATCAATAATTTTAAGCCCCTTTTATAAATAATAACAGAAAATATTCTCTACCTAATACAGTAAAACATATGAAACTTAGTGAAAATGTTAAAATACGTTGACTAAGTGGAAATATTAAAAGAATTGGTTACAAGTGTTTTTGTTACAGTGGATAAAAATAAGTAATATTATTAAATCTATCTTCCCTTATCCACATAAATTAATCTAAATCCTATAAATGAACCTGGCGAATTCTCGCAAAGGTGTGAAATAATTTCGGCTCAGAAGAAAGGTGAAAATAATACTTTATTATTTCCAACTATACACAGAAAGGCAAGTACTTCGTGCTTTACTATAAAACCGACAACTTGCGCTGGAACTTTATTACATAAATCAATTCAAATCTAAAGAGAATAGTGCTATATGACCACGTTAAATTACGTTAACTTAGGTAGACTCAACAAACCTAACAGTCGTGACAACTTTTCGAAATAGCCAAGGGGTGTGTTAGCGTACTAGCAAGATCAGAAACGAAACCTGCGCTGGCTAGCGAAAACACGCTATGAATAACCTTCACGATTCACCCGTTTAAATAATCACTTCACCTAACTTTAGATTCACATCCTAGAGAGGAAATGCGAGGGGAAATTAAGGAGTTCAGGAAAGATAACAAACATTTGAACAATAGGTTATATAACTAAGAGAAACCCTATAATATTATCACAGATTATTTGCAAGATTTATTTGCAAGATTGTAAGAGTTTAGCTAAATTAAAGTTACTTTGTTGGCTAGATCTGTACTTAACTTGGGAAGTGACAATCCGCTAAGTTTAACTGTATCCGTCTTTTCACACAAGTGTGAAAAGACCTTTTTATTCAACTCGAGAAAAGTATTTACAGTCGGCACTTCTAGTGCTTACAAATCTAGCCAAACAGAAATGTAAAATAACCACGCCTATGCCAAACAATCAGCCGACGAATACACAGAGATATTTAACGCGTTGTTGGCTCTTGGTCCTACCACAGATGTAGACTAATCAGCAATTAATATGCACGGCCGTAAACTAGCAAGCTTAAATAGCACAGAAATAACGTAGCCGAATGGCAGAATACGGGTCTATCTGAAGTAACCCAGACACCAGCTTAAATATTTCTAACCTACTTTGAATAACACGCGAAACGGAAATATCATGCTGCGAAGAAAGCGCAAGTTGAAAACAAAAGCAATAAGAAAGGTTGCTTCAAAATAAAGTTAACTGTTAAATAAATTAAATTAAACCCCACAAGGTATTCATTTATGTAAATATTCAAATATGTATCTTAATTACATTTCAAAGTTACGATCATAATAATAACTGAAATAAATATTGTCGAATGTCAGTGATTTTTAATTTAACTTCATTTGCAACTTTATTTACTTCTATTCATTATAATAATCGTTATAGTCAATTATTATAATGCATTTTAAACATTTAAAAAAACAGCCAAGTATCTATGTTGTTAAGATAATAAGCATCGATTAATATATTGGCAAACAGATATGGGATATTGAATGAAACTGATACTGGATTAATTTGTATTATGTAATAATATTATTATTAAATAAATTTAATGCCTAAGTTATGATTATTTAGTGTTAAGTTTTATGAAATTAGCATAAAAAGACTGACTGAACAAAATATGAAAATGCGAGTTTTTAAAAGAAGAAAAAAATGGATTTTTAGGCTATGAAAATATACAATCCATTCCGAAACCTTTTTCATGGTTAGACTTTAGTGGGCATAAATAAGAAGCACGGGAAAGCTAAAAATTCTAATGGAATTATTTTCTTTTTTTAAAGAAACATCAGTTAAATTTTAGAGCAAAACGCATCTGGTCCTCTTTTTTAGAATCTCTTGCTTCAGAACAAGATATTACTTTTAAAAGAACAACTTTAAAATAAAGTTGTGATTTGTTCCTGTTTTTTATAGTAAACCGATTCAAAATATGAAAAATGAATGTTATTTTGTACTTTTAGACTACAGTATGTTTTACAATTTCGCCGAAAAGGCAAGCCGAGGAAGCTTTGAATAATGAAATTTATTTTGTTATACTTTCCAGAAATAGGTAATTTATTTCCTTTGTTTTCAAAGCATTTTTCTGAGCTTTTGAAATCTCTTCATTTTTGTAACCTAGGAATATATGATTCAATTGCTTCAGGGAGTGAAATGATCTACTTAAGTTGACGTGGAGTTTCAACTTAAGGATTATATGCCGAACTTTGGCTTTTTAATTGCAGATATTTAACATTGCGTGTGGTCCAAGAACTTGTTTTTCAAATATCCATCATTAAAGTTTCAAGGGGATTAAAGTTTTGCCAGAGGAACAGCTGTGTTGTGGCCAATTTTAAGCCATATTTAATTCAATCCTGCTTTGATTTTACTTATTTAGCTTAGGAAAAAGGTAAAAGATAAAGCGCAGGTAAAGTAAGCTATATAGAATTTAGTCAATTCTACTAAAATTTTAAAGAGAGAGAGAGAGAGAAATATTTTCTTTATTGGAACGCTATATATCTGAAATTTAAAGAGAGAATTACATAATCTCTAAAAATTAATTTTTGTTCCTTTAAACAGTAAACCAGAAACTATCACTAGGCATTTCTTTACCTATGAAAATTAAATAGATATTTTAAGCATTGTAACTACACCTAAAAGAGACATCTTTGAAATCAAAATCGAAATTAATTTTTTAGCAAAAGGAATTTTAGTTTCTTTGCTATTAGAGCTGAACTGCAATAAATTTTTTGAAATAACATTTAACTATTTTAGCAAAAAGGAATGGCTTTAATCATCCTAATTGTGTCCCAAATTTAATTTCCGACCGAATTAGCTTTCTTAACACAAATTTTGTTGGCCACAGTAATCCAGAATTATTTTTTTTTAAATCCCAATTAGTAATTTGGTAAAAGGCTTGTTACACACCACGCGAGGTATTTTCTGCCGCATCACTCCTTCATTTTGTGGTGTAATTGGAAGCACGTCTGGCTCGCAAACAAGACGGTCTGGAGTGTGGATTTTGGTGATAGCTTTGCATATTGTTGTGTTCGTAATAGAATGAATGTACACAAGTCCGTTGATAGTTTAATAAATTTATTTTATCAACAGAAACATTTCCAAGTTCTGGATTTTTACTCAGAAATACTTGTACA
The DNA here is from genome assembly GCA_000611955.2 of Stegodyphus mimosarum. Classification (NCBI taxonomy): domain Eukaryota; kingdom Metazoa; phylum Arthropoda; class Arachnida; order Araneae; family Eresidae; genus Stegodyphus; species Stegodyphus mimosarum. Next base: position 815,209 of record KK118582.1, on the reverse strand, counting down.
GGAGTTACAGTATAACAAAGTACAATCAGTAGTCACGAATTAAACTACTGAGAATGTTAAGCACAACGACAATACAAAGCGTTCTCTCAGTTATCTCAGTTCACGCGCAACTAACAGCTCCAACAACAATAACTTAGAAACTGAGAGCAGATGCTCTCGCTTCGGCCTGAAATAGTTTTCAACTGGTCCCCGAGATATTTCTATATTTTCAGCTTCTCAAAATTACCGAGCGATACAGGAATTGACTCACGGGCACAGCTAACATAGTGGTCAATTACATTTATTCAATTTCAATATTTATTACGGAGACACAGAGATATGACTAAATTGTCACCAAATGGTTGGTACATTTGTAGACTTTTGGAGATTTCTCTCCAAATTTTGGCGACTTACTTTGTCGCCAAAATTTGGCGAGATAATACTAACTTTTATCAGCTTGGCGATATCTCTCCAGATTAACTAGATACCCGTTTATTCAATATTTTAACCACTTGTCCTGCATTCTTACTCTTCTGGTATAGCTTCTCTTTTGATTTTTCATATTATTAAAGAAATACAATTTTACGTATAATTCTATTAAAGTTACCTATCTAAGTACAAAATTCGTAACAATATTTTTCACTTTTCCTGATAAGATAAATAGCATCTCCTGAACTTTAATTGTGCTAATTGTTAATAATTAAGATTTAAATTTTTGAAAGTCCAATAAACAAATTAAAATTTTGAATTTCAATAAATGTTACTACAATATAACAAATTAAAATTAATTCTAGACTGACGAAAGCTTAAATACAAGTTATCAAATTCAAGTCTGGGTTTTTTGTGCCCGTAACATGTTAACAAAAAACTACATATTCAACTGCTCAAAATTACGGGAATGCGTTTGGATATTGACTCATAATTTCAGAAAATTTTTGTCTTTGCTTTCATTAATCTAAAGTAAAAACATTCTCTAACATTTCAAGTTGAAATACTAAACTCGAAATGCACTTCAAGGCTAGTATTATCTATTTTTATTTTATATAGTTTACTGATCTACAGATATCTTAATTTCCCTGTGTATTTAATCATTTACATGTTATTTTTATTACCTTGCTTAAATTATTCTTTTATAATGCAAATAACAAGCAGCAGTCATTTTAATAAATAAGAAACATTCGTCTATTCCTAATTAAAAACGTAAATTTGTCAGAAATTGTGAAAAACTTCAGAAATTTTTATTAGTTAACTAGATTTTTTTCCTTTTGTTAAATAATGGGTGTTACCTTTTAGGAAACAATTCCCATTGCAATTATCCTATCGTTAGACCACATGAGGCTATTAGTTTCAAAATGAGATTTTGCGTCGGTTTGCTTTAAACCGCATATCACTTTTCAAATTGTTTCCACCAAATATAATCGTCCTGTATTATTAAAAAAATAAACATTGAAACATCTGCATGCGTGTATGAATGTTCCTTGACTGTGAAGGACGACGGTACCTAGGAACATCAAATTTTGAATAACGTAGTCTTCCACCCGAACGTGGGTACCTGGAAGCCCGGATTTCGACTTTGTTTTAATATTTGCTTCATATTTTAATTTTTATACCTAATATCTAATATAAATAAATATAATGTAATATATGTCCTAGTCGCCCTTTCGAGACATGAAAAAAGCAATTTGAATTTTGTCAATGGGTCCAGTAGAACGGAAGATATAGAACTGCTCCTTTTGTTTTCGCAGTGTACATGCAATTTGACTTCAATGTGCCATACTGAATTTGATTTACTTCAAACAAGCCAGCTCAAATTAGAAATCAGCTAGATGTATATTAAATTCAATGATTAACTCAAGTCACCACATACGCCCAGTTTTTACCAGTCCATTTCTCAATCCAAGTAGCATATCTTCGAATATATGCAGTTTAAAAAATAAATACACACTTATAGAGTGTCTGTCATTTCAGCATATGTTACATGAAACATATGCCAACTGTGATAAAAGCAAAAAATGATAGAGAATGAAAGTTCTTTTGGGTAGTATAGTTGGCATAGCATTCTTATATAGCTGAAACTGCAGTTCTGTGCAAGACAGACATAATGATAGGAAATGGAGAAAGCAGTTCTATGCTAGACAGACAGAATAATAGTACAAAAAAAAAGAAAGACTGCCCAGAGGAAAAAGGAAGAATACTCTATTAAGGAACTTCCAAGACGTTAGTGGTGTCTTCAGTGCTATTTCTAAGTAATTTGTATATGGAAAAACTTTTCTAAACCTAAAATTGCATATCATGTGCCGCCGAATATATACAAAGATTACTTATACTTTTAAGCAAAATATTGCACTGCAGGGACAAAATATGTGCTTTTATTTCCATTCATATGAGCAGTTTCGAAAGGAAGTTATATTACGAAGTGGTATTTATGAGCTATTTATAATATTTTTATTTGTTCTTTGAAGTAGTGAAGGCCGTAATCATGGCTCCCAAAGGACAATTAGTTTAATTATGCTCTCTGCACAAAATTAATTCCTTCTAATCATAATAGGCACGAGTTAGTTACAGCCAGAAACCGATACTGCATCTGATTATTACTAACAATTTGTCTGAAGGATTTAAATTGGAAGTTTCAGTTTATGCACAATCGGAAGAAAATATGCTGTACTTATCAATGTGATGTATAATGTCTGGTATGCCTGGCTCTCATGAAATCTAGTCGACGGTGAAGACTTATTGGTGAATTATCACCAAGTCCTTAGGCTACTACAAAGCTAGGAGAAGGATGTTAAGAACCCTTTACTAACTCAAATAAAGTTCCCAGTCGACACCTACTAGTGCTTACAAAAGCCGTCACTTTTGGCTTAACTCAAAGAGTAATGAATAACTTAAAATTGCTGAAGTTAAATATAGCCTAACGGCTTTACAGGTTAACTATCACGCAAGTAGACTCTGACCCGAAAGTTGGCATAAACGGGCCAATTGGCAAGCTTATCTCAACGCCGCAGAAATCCAGTTGCTAGGGAATCAAAGATATCAACGTGTCATACAATTAGGTAGAACACACTCTGATCTCACCTCCCAAAACTTTCCCTTAAATACTAACTTCTTTCCACATCATTTGAATGCATGCACACTAGTCAATTTGCGTTCGGGAAAGAAAGCGTGAGTTGAGACCAAAAGTGATAGGAAAGTTGCTTAAATATGAAATAACCGTTAATGAAATTCAATAAATCCCCACAGATGTATTGCAGTTATTAAAAAACTGAAATGATGTTTTCGTATTGTTTATAGTATTTATTAATATGCTTCCCTGGTTTTGTAGGATAAAAAGTTAGGCTGAATTAGAACAGGGGAAAATATTCATTTGATTAAGTGATCGAAGATATTATGCAATATATGTTGTCAATAATAGTTTAAGAGACCGTAAGGCAGTAATTGAGCAAAATTAACTAATTTATTATTTATTATTATTTACGTGTTCCGCCCTAAGGCACTACATGCAAGGCAGGGATGTCTTCGTGGATGACTTTTTAAGGGAAACTGGCCAGTATTAACATCTTACTCATGAGGAAAATCACGAAAACGCCCATGCAGCCAACTTGATCACGGAATTCGAAACTCGGACCGAACTACCAGTGTTCAAGGACGTTACCGCTCGGCCACTGGCGGACCATAATTAAATTATTGGCTACTTCATTCAAAAGTGTTATTTAAGTAATGCTAGAAGTGTCTTCGAAATGAAATAAATTTATTTGCATATTAGCATAATTTCATTAGTTTCTTCAAAGTGATTTCTTAAGGTAAAGAATGAAAATTAATAGCATCTAGAATACCAATAAATTAAAACAAAATCTTATTTGTAACGCCTCCCATTTTAGTTGTTTCTTATTCTGATCCCCGTATCAGTGCCTTTCGAATGATCATAATGAATATTGTCTGATATTGCTAATAGAATTTGAATATCAATGTTGATTTAAAATTTGATCTTTTGCATTCCACATGTGAGTGAGAATATATTAAAGCATGATCCGATAGTTTCTTACCTCACTTTTCATTTCAGAATATCTCAATAATACCTTTTGATATTTACCTACTATCGCAACCATCTTTGTAAAAGTAGCCAAATCAAATCAGGATATTTTTTGCTTTAAGTGAAAACAGATCGCTGTGTACTTCGGGAGATGAATAACGAACAAAATACAGAACGATTTCAAGAAGAGTGTAAGTGCTTTATTTTTTTAATGTATGATATAGTCTTTAATTAATAATTCAAATTTGTATTTTAAATTGCTAAACCAATTTTCTTTTCCTACGCTGATATTGCTTACCAAACTTACTATAAATATCGATAGTTTGGAAATCTTTCTAAAAAAAGAAGACGCGCAAACCACCAACTTGCACACGCTAAGTATCTTTGACAATTTCATCCGTAAAAAAATCGCCAAGTTGCGCCAAGATGGTTGTGATAATACGTAAATACCGACTTTTTAAACTGATGTAATGTAAGTATTCTCTCTCCAAAAGGCAATACTCTTTCAAACGAACGACCTGACGAAACCCAGACGATTTAGCCTAAGAAAGCTTTGTTTACCATTATTTCGATCGACTGAGAATCATTTTTAAACAGAAAAGCAAATCTTAAGCCTTAACTATCAACTAAATTTTTATTTATTTCATATGTAAGAATTTATGTAAGTAATACTGATACGTATCTAGCTCAAAAATAAATGTAACATGTTTTGCTATGCATCATAAAATATGTTTATCATACACAACTGCTTCTTTTATGGGTCATAAAACATAAACTGTTATTTGTAAATTGAATTCTTATATGCCTCATACATAACAGATCTAAGACTAAAACAGACAAGATGGTTGATGGGATTTCATTTTAATGCTGTTTGTTTTTTTTTTGAAAATTCTAATATTGTTCCTCCTTTTTAATGCACACAAAAAACGGGAATTTTAAGAAAATTAAACCTTGATTTCATTAATTTAAGAAATGAAAAAACGCTAAACGCGATGTTCTAAAATACATGTTTCTACGATTATTAATCTGCTTTCTAAATACAGTAGAACTCCAATTATCGGAATCAACTGAGACCGGACTCCATTCGGATAATCAAAAATTCGGATAGTTGGATTTTTTCCGAAGGAAGGGTCTACGTACACTTTAATCAATTATTAATTAATAATTGTTTTTCCTCCCAGTTTCAACATACAGTACATTAGCATGTACTGTATGTTGAAAATGAAAAAAAATTAAGAGAAAAATGGTTTTAATTAATTAAAATGAAAAGGCAACACTTCTACGTACGTATATGTTATATAGGGTATTGTACAAGCCTTAAAAGTGTTAAAAGTCATTGCTTGATGAACATCTCGGTCATTGTAAGCTAGTTTACTCTCTTCATCGTTTTCGGGCAAACAAGTCGAGCGTCGCTTGACAATGGGAAGTTGCATCTGGTACACTTGGGTTGACGCTCCATCCACTTCAACTCACTTTCAAGGCCGACAAACGTTTTATTAGCTGATTTTCCTGTACCTGTTTCAACTTCGGCATTAAGGTCCTCTTCTTCCTTGAGGAGACTTTCTTCTCTCACACTTTCAATAAGTTTATCATCATTTAGAATTTGAAACCAAGGGTCTGACGAATCACACACCATCCATTCTGCTGAGTCCTCAGCACTAGCTTGTGAACATCCAGGAATTTTTAAAAGAACGTTTCTTAATTCCTCACGTGACAAGTCATCCTCATTTTCTTCTGCCTCTTCCCTTTCCGTTTCTTAAGCTTTTTTTCTCCTTTTCCATCTTTTCTTCAGTTGAATTTGAAAAATTCTGAAAGCTATTCGGATAATCAGCGATTCGGATAATTAGAGTTCGGATAATTTGAGTTGTATTGTTCTAATCCCTAAGAAATTTCCCTAAGAAATAAAAAAACAGATCATTATTATTATTGGTCTTTTTATTTTTTAAGAGGGAAAATGTAGTTCTTTTATGTTTAGAATGCAGTATTAGTGATTTATTCCCTGTCCCAGATAAACTCCCTAGAGTACGGAACATTCTAGCATATTTAGATTTATACACACTCTTGTATATATATATAAAGGGAGAGATTCTGCTGAAGAGAAGGAAGAAATATTTACATAGTATATTTTACATTTTCATTGACTCGCATTCTTTAACTGGCTAGTAAAGAAAACTCTTCGGAACAAAATATAGCATATGTTAGATGCTTTAAGTAGTTATTAAACCTAGTATCTCCTGAAAAATAACTGCATATTTTCTTTAAGTAATTCATGATACTTTCTTCATAACTCTAAATAAACTCATGAAGTAGTTATTTTTAAAAAATATTAATTTTTTTGTAGTTTCTTGCTGACAGAAGGTCATTTGGGAAGATTCTCTTAGTTTTAGAATATGTTTAGTAAATATTTCTCTGCGTTAGCGCCAAAAGATATTTCCCGTGATAAATTATCAAATTGCATTTATTTTTATTTCCTAAGGAATGATAGCGCATTTTGTTTACAGCGTAGAGAAACCGAAAACAAACAGATATTGATGGCGCGTAAGAAAACTAAAATACTTTTTTTAAAGATGCATTACAAAATTTAATGGTTGAGATGGGTTGTGATTTTTTGCCTCACTTTAACATATCTCAGATGCTTTACAGAAATACAGAAGTTGCGTAAAATATTGACGAAACCGACGCACCATATACACATCTCTGACATGCGGGGAAAAGCTAATATCGCTTCCTCCAAAACATAAATAAAATAACGCCGAGGAGAAGTCAGGAATATTTTTCAAGCCTGCTATTTTGACGGAAGAGTTTTTTATTTGCCACCTGATAAATTCCGTTCTTTCAGAAAGGGTTTTGAATACTGCAATAAAAGATTATCCGTATGGTCTAAGCGAGTAATAGTTATTGTTATAAGAGACTCAGATAATTTAATTGCAAAATACATATTTAAAAACATTAGTATTATGCTCCCCGTTATGGTATATTTTAATTTCCATGAATCGAATCAAGCTGTTTCCAACATATGATCTAAGTACATATCTCTGCATACAATAAAAGGAAAAGTCTGTCTGTGTGGGTGCGTCTTTCGCTTGTGCTGCGCCTAAGCTAATAGACCCAGGGCTACGAAAGTTGATACATAGGTTTCATCTAGACAAAAGGCAGTGCACCTCGAAGCGATTTTTTTAAAATTCGAGGAGTTTCTTTTTTATTTTATGTTTTTTGATGAAATCGCACCAGACATAATGGGCATATCAGCAACAATAGCACGCAGCCATTGTTGCTGACATATAAGTATTGCTTTTGTTGCTGATATCAGCAATGTTACCACTCGAAAAAATGAGGACAAAAATTAGCGTTTTAAGAGATTTAATTAATATCTCTGGTTTAGCTATTTTTTTTTGGAAAAAAGTGGACGTCGACCTTTTCTAGGACCCAGAAAAGAATTGCCGGAAGTTTGGTGAATGTAACTATAGTAGTGACTGAGTTATTAGCGAACAAACACACAAACTTTCTCGCTATGCTTTGTATACTGGCCTGCTGACTGTTTTCTTCTGAAAATATAAGATCAAATATTATTAATGATACTTTCGTGTTATTTATTGCTTATATTACTGTTTTAAGATATTGAAAAGTTTTTGCATGTTTTTTTAAGGAACAAACTTCTTAATTTCCTTTATACCATTCGAATTCTTAAGATTTTGAAACGGGAAGTTGGTAAATTTATGTATTAGGGTAATTAGTATTTGTATTACAGATATTGCTTATTTCACTGTAATCTTTTTTATATATAATGCATGTTTATTGAAGTTTGTGTTTTTTTTAATAAAGTTGTTTAAATTTAATGTTTGGTATTCCCTTTAGGCATTTTTTCCGGTACATTTAAAATCCAGACGGCTAATTATCAAACACAAAGCTACTTTAAAAATTTAATTCTAACAATAAGGCGCGTCGTTAATTTTAAGGATTATATTATTAAGTATTATACGAATTAAAACTACTGTATATAATTTTCTACCAATGTGAAAATAAGACGCAAAGGGGAACTTTATCCGAATCTTCATAAATAAACATTGTATTAATTTAAATATTCAATAACAATGCATCTGTCAGTGTTTATCCTTTTAAAATACATAAAATAAAATTTAAACGTTTTTATACTGCATTAAACTACGAAATTAATGAAGCTTTGTAAATGCCTTACGAATATGCCTAGGATACATTTAATGAGATGAATTATATTTTCATTTCCTTTTGTTAAAAGGTACAGTTCTGCTATCGGTACCTTAAAAAATCGCCAAGTTATTCTTGACGCCAATGTTGCCAAATATGATTGGGATAACCCTATCAAAAGAAAAGTTGCAAGTTTAACAAAGGCGTAAATTTAGTCGTAAACTGCGCATAAATTTCTTTAAATGCGCATGAATTTAGACAGGGCATAAATTTAGATATTTCTGGATTTCCAAGCCGCCTTTGAAATATTGGTTAAAATTTTTAATCTTTTGATAACGCTATGGATCAAACAATTTGTTAATTGCCTAAGGAATAAAAGTCTGCAATAGAATTTTTTCAGAGAAAAGGCATCATTTATGCTAGAATTTATGCTTGAAGAACAACGAGTTCATATTGTATTTTGCTGATAAGTCAGGATCTAAACGGCACTGTAAGAAGGAATCCTGTAGCAAGAAGAAAGGATTCAGAACACAAAACTGGTTCGAAGGCTCGAAAATTCTCTTCGTTACAGACTAGGCGTTCAACTATATTTGGTGTCAGGAGATGACGCGTACCGGAATACTACGGCAGACTGGAATAGTTACATGCGTGAGATGCGTGCTACAGATTTGACTGCTCAGGTGTTTAGTGTCTTTTCCACTTGGCCATTAGACGGCATGGAGCAGCATGAAATGATTAGATAAAAATGCTCCTAAGCATTCTTTTATGATAGTTATTTTTGTCAGTTATAAAAGATAGCAGATGCAAAATTCGCGGGGGAATTACAAGTAATCGCCTCTCAAATTTTTGCATATTTTGGCTCCTTAATGACGGAAACAAAACAAGGAAGGATCACTTTCGACGGGCGATTCAATCAAAGGAGTTTTTTCGAGTTTTTGTTCAAGTTCAGAAATTAGTTCAAAATTGCTTTACCCAAATAGCGACATCCATAGCATACGCTATGCTTCCCTAACGGGGTTGGCTGGCGTCTGGCTTACACTATTGGCGATATATCATGAGATTGGTGACTATCAGAGCAGGGAATGCAATTCACAAGCTACAAATTATAAATTTCTGCACCTTATTACCGAAGGCCATTTAATTTCTCAGAAACAAGAATCTGAAAAAAAGACTTAAATATTGATTACGATGTAAGGAATACATCAATAAGCTAAACGAAAATTTCTATCGTAATGCCAAAACAAATCATGCTGCAAATTTTGCTGAAATCATAAATTATAAAATTATTTGAGAATATTATTTTTCCGGATTCTGCGTAGCACATCTATTAAACATATTAGATCTACATACATAATGTTTTGTTTACATCGTCATCTTTCCTGTACATCTTTTAATTGTAAGACAATTTACTTTCTCATTTTAGGTGTCGTCAAGTTTATGATAGTTTTACTCAACAATGGCACAATGGATAACGCTCAATGTATAGATCCTCAGATTAATGGTTTGGCTAATGAGCTAATGAAAGTTTGAACCATTCGTCCCTCGCTGATAAAAAGTCATTTTTGCAGAATCCAGCTTCTGTTCTGCATTAATGGACCAAAGGAGCGTCAACCGAGAAACATTGTCTGTCCCAAAATGGTATTTTGCGTAAGTTCGCTATACACGGCTTATCACTTTTTAATTGTTGCCACCAAATATTATCGCCCTGTATTATATTGAAAAAAATCAGTCGAAGAATCTGTATGAATGTGTACATGTTTCTCGCATTGTGAAGAAACGGCGGTATCTAAAGCCTTAAAATTTTGAATAAGGTAATCCTCCAACCGAACATGGACACTTGGAAGTCTGAATTTGTTTCATTACGTACTTCATACTTTGTAAAACTTTAACGAATTTTTGATTAACAAACTGAATTATTTCACAGCGAGCAATGGCAGCACTGCATGGGCAAAAAATCCCCAGCGCGCGAGACTCTCTATATTAAATTCTAAAGATATGCTGTTTTTAAATATTTTGTGATATTGTTGTTGAACTGAATTTTATGTGGCTTAAGTACGAAGACAATGATATTTAGTAAATAAAGGTAGCACACAAAACGTTAAAAAAGCCTCTTTGGTAGTAATGTAAAATCTGAAAACTTTCGGATTTTTATTTGCTTTTTTCATCAATAATTATAATTTTTCCTTCATCGGTGTCTCCATTATTAAATTTTAAAAATTCGAAATCTTTGAAGTTTTGAAGGCAAAGGTCCCTGAACAGCTTTCCCTCATGGATATAATATTAATCCCTTATCATATACGTAATTGTATTTAGTACCTTATTTTATTTTTTCAACTTTAGTTGTTTTTTACTATTCTGCAACAGTATTTAACGTGTTCTCCACCGTGAAGTGGCCTGTGTAAATTCATGTATTGACAACTATAATTGAAACACAATAAAAAAAAGAAAGAAATGAATAATCACCAACAAATTGTAAAAGAAGTACTTTTATGACAGGGGTAAATACGTGATGAAATATTAGACAAAATACGCTGGAAACAAATCTGAAATAGGGTTAAGTTATTTTTACCTGGTACAAAAAATTACAACAATAATTTAAAGCAATTCAAAGATATAAGCACGCGCGAAAAAACAATTATTGTTTTTTTTTGTATGTCTTTATATTATTCTATTATTAGAGTCTAATTCTGCATATTCCCGAGTAAATAGTTTCCCGCATAGCATGAGCTTATCTGAATACGAATCGGTAATTCTCAGTCTAAACAACATTAAATAAACAAGAGTACTAAATAAAAAAACAAATCTAAGCAATACTTTTTTGGCCAATGAATACTGTTTAAAAATTTATTTTCGCGTATGGAAAGAAAATTTCTGTTAATTGTTTCTGGTTCATCAACACAGCACACACAATTCTGAGCAACAGACTATGCGTGATTGATGTTTGTGTTCCTCGCCAAGTGAGTTTACCATGCTGGAAAAATGTCCACTGCGTATGCGTGAAGCATAAGTTATGCTAAGGCAAGACGCTACTCTTAATCCATGGTTTTAGGGGTGGACAGACTCCAGTTATTTATGCCAATGAAAATATAGCTTTGAGCATTGCACCTGTATTCGATTCCTGTACCTGTTTTCCCCCAAATCCATTCCGTTCCCAAAATTCCATTCCGTTAGGTTCCTCTAAGACGGAAGACGGATTTTTCTGCAACCGGATTATTTATTACAAATGCTTAAAATTATCTTCTGACCTCCTTTGGAGAGAAGAAGTATTTTCTGCGAGTTGTTTAGGATCACAAAAACTCAGAACTATGGATAATGATAAGCGAATGAGCACTTTGAATTTTTTTAAAGCCATGGAAATGAGAGAAAGCTGATTTTTAATAAAAGCGTTTAAGTTTCACAAGAAGAGCTTTTTTTAATGATACTATTTTTTGCATTTTCCATGCACAAATACATTTTAAGTTAAAATTCATACATATAATCTTACTAGTTTGTGTGTGTGAGTGTGTGTGTGTGTGTTGTTACAAGAGGTTTCAGCATTAATTGTGTAACCATAGTGGTGGAGTGGATAAGATTGCTGAATTTTAGTAATTTTACTTTGGGCTCATGTCGCAATGAACTGGCTGGCCGCATTAGAAATTTCGTGATTTTTCTTTACGTAACGGAAGACGGTTGCCTTAGAAAGTCCCTCACAAAGTCATTTTTCGCTTAAGTAGATAGTCCCAATAATGTTCTTTTCTTAATCAACTAATCTAAAGAACTCTATAATAATCGTATGACAGTTTTGTAACTTTTTTAGCAGGTAAAGTAAATTTTATTTATATTACTTCAGAAAATTTACTCTAGATGCATATAGTCGTAGTATGCTCCCATATAAACCCAACAGACCAATGATTTTTACAATATTATAAAATCCAAGAAGTTTCAAATCTTTTGTTTAATTAAATACCAATAAAAGCTTTTGGGAATATTTTAATTGAGCTAAATTTGATACTGTGTTGTGGTTTATTCTCGCTGGCCTGATAGTATCATCAGAACAAGCCAAAGAAATTCATCGTGGTAAGGAGAGCAAGATTGCACCTTTCGTTGCTAAAGCCTTACGGGTGACAGAATGACTTTGCTAACTTCCGCTCCCAATAATGAAGATTAGTAATGCGGAGGTACGGGTCCAAGGGTCTTCCACCCCTACCACTAAACTCTCGAAAGGACGTTCGGTTCGCCGCATATTTAGAGTGCCCCATGCCTCACAGACACTACAGATTTGCAAGCGTCCATGTCTTCTCCAGGATTCGAATACCGTCTGGAGGACTCCAAATTTGGGTATGCAGAGCCTCCTTCATTTTAGGATTATTTGCTTGGCATAAACTGTAATATATGGAATTTTCTGTAGTAACTGTCATTCAACAATTACATATATATTTTTATTTTCACAGTGTCGTAGTAATAAGAATATCCTCACTCTGTGAATTACATTTAGACTGTATTACAAAATTCCCATTCCTAACTTAGGGGGTAAGCTTCGCAATTGAGAAATAAAACTAAACTTATAGCAAATAAAAATGAGACGTATAATTATGGAATTAAAAAAAGACTCAATACCTCTCTTAATTTAAAAAAAATATTATTATTATAAGAGGTGTCATAAAGCACTGAACTTTAGCAAGTTTTATTTTCAATAGCTACCCTTGTAGAGACATTAGGCATTTTCTTCAAACTGGAGGCATGAAAAATGAGCAGTGCCCTCGCCGGGACTCGATCCTTTCGAATACTCGACAAGCCTGATGACCACTACACCACGAAAGCATGCGAAGAAGGCGGGAGAAATACCTTATATACTCCCCCTTTTTTAAGAGAGACCCAATCACCAAATCCCGATGGTGGAGAATCCTCCTACACTACCTTTTTTAGTTCAGATGCCACTAGAGAGTTATTAGAATACTTTTGTAGTAGGAGGTGGGAAAAATGAGGAATGCCCTCTTCGGGACTCGAACCACTGACCTCTCGAATATACGCCGAGTGCGTTTGAACATTACACCACGAAGACATGCTAAGAGGGCGGGAGAAATACCTTATAACCTAACTTCATATAACTGAAGAACATGATGAACACAGGTAATCAGAATGAGCTATGAAATATTGACACAAGTTTATTCTCAGCTGCACGTTTAGCTTCCCCTCTCTGTCTTTGTCCAAATCCTAATTTATGCGTTGAATATAATGTATATTTGCGTATAAAGCAGGCGTTCATGAATCCACTTTATATGTGGCACACTTAGTGCGCTTCAAAAGCTTGGGCAAAATTGATTCAACGGTCATTTTGTCACTTCGCTCTGACATCCGGTCAGCTTGCATTATCTGTCGCGCGCTCATAACATTTGTCGCGCGTGGATGGCAACACATGCAACTGATGGTTTCTGACATCTGATTGACAGGCGAACAATATCTCTCTCCTTCCTCAACCAATGGATTCTCCGTATTATTGGCCTTTCCGATTGATGCAGCTTTCGTCGGGAATTATGTATTGTCACATTGATAATTAGATTCATAATTATTGGAATGAACCTCCAGCTTCAAATTCATGAATCATCCTATAATAAATGGAAGGGTCAACTCCGATATCGGATGTACTCAGGTCACTGCGAGCTAGCAGTTGATAAACCTGTTAGTGTGTTTTCTAATGGATGTGGGGATGCGTGTTTATTGATGTTCTATAGTTAATGCTGAGGAATGAACTGTGTGATAATATTTTGAAGGTACCTAGGTACTAAACGTCACAACAGCTGTGAAACTAAATCTTTGTAGGTTATCTTAAATTAAATTTCTTATTTAACAATGTTTCCATATTGGCTAAGTAATAGCAGAATGTTATTAAAATAGCACACATAAAATGTGCTTTGGTATTACTTAAAATTGTGCTAAAACACCCGTTACTTTGTAAATCTCTTAATATCACTTTATAAATAAGCTTTAAAAGAAGAATTAGTAAAGATGGCGAAAACATCATCTTTAGAATAATACAGTAATAAACCTGAAAATTAAAAATATCGATTTTTAGCCCAAAGGAGCAAGGCCCAGAAGGGCTATTAATTTCGTTTTGGCATTTTGCGTTAATACACTATAAAAGTTTGAATCACTTTTCAAATTTTTTTACCAGATATTAGAGCCCTGTATTATATTTAAAGAAATTAAATAATTAAGAACCTGCGTGAATGTATCATCAAGAATCATTTAAGTAATTTTGAAGAAAAAAAATAATCAGTCCTTATCGCTGATTTACTCCTCTTAAATGAAAAATGTTTTATGTTTTAATAATTAATTTTTATCAGCCGAAAGGGGCGGCAGCTCCGAAGGACTATTAGTCTCAAAATGGCACTTTGTGACGTTTCACTATAAACAGCAAATCACTTTTGAAATTGTTGCCACCAAATATTATCGCCTTGTATTATATTTAAAGAAATTAAATAATGAAGAATCTGCATGAATGTGCATGAATCTCTCGCACTGTGAAGAAACAACGGCGAGATTGAATTGATATATTGAAGAAACTAAATTTTGAATAATTTAGTCTTCCACTCGAATACGGGCATCTGGAGGCCCTAATTTGAAATTTGGAAGTTGTTTTATTATCTATTTCATATTCTGTAAGCCTTTAACGAATTTTTGATTAACAAACTCAACGATTTCAACGATTTCATTAATATTATTATCGCGTGCCATCTTCAAGCATGGATAGTTATGCGCGAGGTTTCTTTACATTCCTTACTAGTATTATGTTGATTAGCTTATCAACGCTAAGACGGAACAATGTTTAACGATATTTTGCGTCGAATGACTTTAAATGTCTGTGTCATTTTCAAATCCCGTTTTGAATCCCTCGTTAAAAAAAAGCCCCTTTGGGCATAATATAAAATCTGAAACCTTTCATACTTTTTTTTATTTCTTTGATACCTGTAAAACATTTTAACGACATCAAGATCAATTTTGGAATTTCGGTGAAGATTATAGCATGGTTTATTCATCCTGAGAAATCAGATTTAATTAATAATATTTTTTTGGTTTTTAATTCGGGGAATATCTGCCAAGTATGCCATTGTCGATATGTTGTTCAGTTACAGTAAAGCAGCAAACTTATTATCAATGTTATTTGCATAATGATGTTCTGTTATATCACGGGTTCATAGCTCAACATTGATTTAACTGTCATTTTCTCACTTCGCTTTCATCCGGTAAGCTTATATTATCTGTCGCGCGCTCATAACATTTATCGCGCTCATGACATTTATCGTGGGTTTTTACCTGAAAGAATTTATGTGTTCAGTACTTAAAGTTTTAAAACCTTACACATTATTGAACGTAACATGATTACACTTCGACAAGAAAGACCTTGCAAGCTTCACGTTCAAACTGATCGAGACATTACACCAAATGAATGATAATATCCTTAAACATAATTATATCTGTTAAAATTATTCGCTAATGGATTATCGAAATAATCAAGAGAAAACGTGAAATATATAAACATTTTGAGTTTAGCCTGAATTTATTTGATTACATCAAATCACACGTTTCTGTTTCTCGGGGAGGGATGCATTCATGAGGGATATTTTAAAGATATACTCATATTTATGTTATATACAGGCATATTTTTAACTGTTATTTTAATTTTTATCCATAGTTGCTCAACGTATAAATTTACTGATAGTATAGTTCTTTAGATGTGTAGATTTATATGGAATGTTCTACAGCAGCTACGTTTCCAAAGTGTGAGGTATTTATTATTAGTTTTGCAAGTATTTTGTGGCATTAGTTTCAATTTCATATGCTGCGTAATATAGGCGTTGTTACATTTAGATAAAAAAAATTCCGAAAATTTACAGATTTTATATTTCGCCCAAAGGGGCTTTTTGCATTTACACGCACATACATGGACAACTGGACGTTCGAATATGGAATTTGTTTTATTGTCTATTTCATAGTTCGTAAAACTTTAATGGATTTTTGATTAAAGAAACTCAACAATATCAAAGGGAACAGTAGCAACACTGCAGAGAATACAATATTTTTAACTCCAGAGCGGAAGATTGTCCATCGGAAATTCTGAAGATATGCTCTTTTTAAATATTTTTAGCACAATGTGGCGTTAAATATAAATCTAAAATGTTTCAGATTTTTACTTTTATTTTTTTCATTTTCTTTTAATTACTTTAAGATAAACTACTTAAAAATGTTAATTTCCTTATTTATTTTGCTGAAGTTATTAGTTTACCTTAATTGCTGAAAAATATTTTATTACGCAAAATATTACATTTTTTACTTGATACATTCAATATTAGCAATCTGAAATGAGAAAGAATCTTATCTCTAAGTCTACACACATATATATTTCAGAATATGTTAGGTAGAACTACAGGGAAGGCGACTAACTTACAGTTGACTGAATATTTTCTTGTTCCTTTCCATACTAAAAATATGTTCCCGAAACTTTATGAATTTTCTGTGAAAACATTAATAAAATCTTCTCAGATGAACTGTTTTAGCATCAACAGCTCCAATTTTTGCAACATATGTATGTCGAATTTTCTTAAAATTTTGAACAAATTTTCCAGAAATTTTCTTTGTGCTACTAAAAGTGTACAAATCTATAAGAAAGAATTGCCACGTTTAAAATAATTTCTCTGTTTAATAATTTTATATTATAAGGACTCAATACAACCGTATTCTGCAGTTTAAAACCATCTCATTATGTATAAAATAACGTTTATTAATTACCTTAATGATTAGAAAAGTGATTAATAAAATCACTCCTTAGAAGCAGAGGTTAAAACTAATATTCGAATTATTAATAATTCGTTACGATCGAAAAATATTAAGTTATTCTGACAAGATTTTTTTTTGTATTTAAATGTGTCAATCTATTAGAAAAGAGAACAATTTATTGCTATAATTTCAAAGGAAAAGTTTACTGTGCAACTTTTGGCAACATTTTTGCCTGAATTCGTGATATGTCATACTTTGAAAAATTAGAATTACCTCATTAAAGACAACGTCAGATTACGCAAAGCTTAGATCGAACTTTAATCTAGCTTATAGATTTGAATAAAGTTCCAGTAAAGTTCAATTCATGAGAATGCATCAGATGCCTCATTACATTTGCACACTATACAAATTAGTGATTTCAGCACCTAATCATAAGTTTATAAAATGGAAATATACATAAACGAATTCATTTTGAAAGTTTTACTACTGATTAGCTAATAACCTCATTGCTTATATGCTTAAAATCTTAACAGTTATTACAGTATTAACATAAAGGTATTATAAGCAGAAATAGTACTAAACTTGTTGTAAGAATCATTTCGAAGTGAAAGAAATTCAACATCTGGACTCCGAAACGATCTTTGATCATAAGTTTTCAGTTTCCTGTCTAACAGGTGGTAGTATTTATTATTACGTTTTCAAAAATGTGAATAAAATATTTAAAAATTTTAAAAAGAGATAAAATTATAGATTAAAAAAGAAATTATATTCCGATCTTTGTACTCGTATTTCAGTTTAACACCTGCAATAGCTTTAATCTAAGTTTTCTTGTAAATTTAGAATTAATCGTCCAGAAGTTAAAAAATACATAATGTAAAATTTTTAGTTTAAAATCAGTTGCTCAAAATCACAAAAGCCAAATAGGAGGGAAAACTTACTACCATTTTATTTCTTCATTTATTTTGTAATATCTGCTAATGCAATGTGGAGGTGAAATTTCTCACGATTTTGACTTCTTCGAACAACAAATATAAGAAATTATCATTTCACGCAAACAGTGAAGATATGAAAAGAAAAAAAAATTAAAAATGATATGTGTTCGTGCTACTTGAATTCACTAAAAATCAGGAAAATGGGAATTACCTTTTTTCCACACTCATACAATTAGACAGCCTGTTTTATAATGTATGTGTAAAAATGAGCATACAATAAGGAAACTAGTATTGATAAGATAGTGACAAAATTTTATTTTAAAAAAAGGTAAAATTCCCGTATGTTGATATATCTATATCTCTCAATGACGCACCTTACCCACGCACCGGCAGTCATTACCAGCTCTTATTGGAGCATTAATTGGCAATTAAGTTAAATAATTAATATTAATATTCTCGACCCGAATATTAGCAAATCTAATGGCCCATATTAAATGCCAAAATTCCCCTGACAAAATCTCTCCTCCCTAAATTGAAATTACCTAATCGTGTCTCTCCTCACATGAACAAGATGTACTCCAGCTGTTTATGTAATTCTCCTTCATCTAATTACCTAGGGAGACAGTGAATCACGGCACCCCAAAAGTGGCATACCTTACCCTATGAATTATAGACATGAAATATAGATGATTTGTAAATTAGACTCGGGGAATCAATTCCACACTGACGTCTGGGCGGTGTATGCATGAATCTTGCATGGTGTTGGATTGCAAGTGCATGCTTGAATAACAGAAAGCATTGAAGTACGTCGCAGCGTTTGATTGGAAAGTCTGCTATTGGCAGCCTGAAATTGAGTTATTTGTAACGTATCGGTTAATGAGGTTCAGAGTTTCCAATCTATATTAAGGACTTAGTATACATTTCGGATATTACTTGTAGGGATGTATCCGAACGTGTGGTGCTTGCTGGTAAGACAGATTCAATTTGCAATGAGTTTGAGAACTATTTATTAACATAACCTATTACATTGGAGATTGTTTCTTTTTGCAACAGACATAATTTGCCTTCAGTTTTTTATAATTAAATCTTTTCTTTATTAAACAATTCTACAAGCATTCACCCGATGTTAATTTATGATAGAAAAATATCTTAGCGAATTATTTTCTATCATTTCTTACTTCCTTGTATGAAGTAAAAAGAAAGTATTGCAATGGCGAAACATTTCCGGTATCATGTTTCAACGAAAATATCCATTTTGACAGCTATTGAATGCAATTGAACGATGTTTATGCGTGATAGATTTTTTTTTGTGGCGTCTGCGCGCACGTACTTACATATGTATGTATATCACTCGCATAACTCAAAAACGAAAAGCGTCAGAACGTTGAAATTTTGTATATAAGACTGCTATAACGTCCAGATGTGTACCTCCCATTTTGGTAGCAATCAGCAGCACAAAACGTATATAAATATATATATATCCACTCTTTTACTCGGCTCAGTAAGCTCAGTTTCTTTCTTCTTATATATTTGTAAATTGTGCACTTTTTGTTTTGAAAATGAAACAATTGAATTATGCCGTTCTTATGTTCCGATTCAGGTTTTTATGCCTTTAGTTAACCGGCATGTCATAGTAGTACAAACTGAATACAACAGAATTGTCAAGAATTTAGAAGTTCTTTAAGTGCAATTAAGCCTAATTTTTTTGTGATAGCTGCCATATTTGTTTACATTTGAAACTTAACAGAATAGTGGATTTGTTGGCAACGTAGAGAAATTAAGATTCACAATAACAAAGTAACGTCTTCTTTTATTATTGCCAATTAAATTATGCTATGTTTATTCCATTCTGGAATTATCATTTAAGTTAATAAATTACCCCATATGGGCGGACCGTCTAATTTCAGTCAGTTTCTACGCCTTCAGTGTTTTTTTGTCGAGTGAGACCAAAAGTAAACTTTCATTTTTGTGCACCGAAAAATCTGCCTTCTCGCCAGCTGGCAAAACTGCTTGTTTTTGCATAGAAACTCTAATTTTAATTGTAAAAGTTAATCGCTAAATTGTTTTAGCTGTATTTATGTTTTATATTTTCAATTTTTCATAAAGATATTTTGAGGTTTCATATATTTTTGCCTCCCCTCAAAGTGGGACCTGAATTAATTGATTGAGAAATATATCTCTGTTGAAATTCGAGGAAAGAAATTTAAATGAAAGGCACGAAAGAATGAGTATAATTTAATATTCCGTACAAGGAAGTCATGTGGTGCACGCATCAGATTTTTAATTTCAAGATTAGAAATACTAATTTGTCAAATAACTAATAAACAAAAACTTTAAATCAAAAACTTTAAATCCAGCAGGGTAGTAAATCTCATCTCAGCTGTATTAATAAAAGTTTCATTTTATGAATAAAAGTTCAGGGTTTATAATATTTAAAACTTCATGTACAGCTCGAATACCAAAAATGGGACAGTTCTATATCTCCCGTTCTCCAGGACCGATTCAAGAAATTTAATTTGTGTTGAAATCTTGAAATCTCGAAAGCGCGTCTAAGGACACATATTATATTTACATATAGCATTGTTCTGACATAGGTATTTTGACACAAAATCGGACTTAGGACATACGGATTATTTTCCATATTTCGATTCTAAGGCTTAAATTATACCGAAATATTACACTTTGTAAAATTTGGTGAAAAACTTACCGAGAAATTTAAAAATTCCCCTTAGCGTACTTTCAGTTTGCACCAAGAAAAATTCACTTGGCGAATTTCTTAATTTATGGTAACCGATTTTCCTTTCCCTTTCACTGTGCACGAACTTAATAAAAGGTGCATCGTTCATTCTTTCAAATAGCTTTAACAAAGTGTGTAAACCATATTTGGTGTCATTATCGCTTATAACAAATATGCGAAATTTCAAAATGCGGTAATATGTAAATTTCGTATATTTTCTGAAATTCTGAATAATGAAATCTAATGTTTTGCAGGCATGCCTAGAAATACGCCTACTTTAAGGCGATGGTAGAAATTTTATACCTTATAATTCATTTTGTTTCCAAAAAAAATCTAAAAATTATTAAAATTTTTTTAAAATAAGTCAGGAAATATGTGGATTTTATTTGGACTGAACCTAAATTTCGAATTGTGAGGGAAGGAATCAAGTAGGTTTAATAAAAAAGAAATATGGGTAAATGTAAGCAAAATTCAATTCACGCTGAGGAGTTAAAATTTTGGGAGATAATTTTTTAAGAAACTACTAGTAGGATTCTTGCAAAACTTAGTTCTTTGGCATAATTTTTTCTTGCCAGCAGTATTGCAAAAAGACAGCTAATTCATAAGCATACAAGCAGTATAAGACAGCGTGTTACATACTGCTACGTTACTAAGAAGTAATAAAAGGTTATTACATGTTTTTTACTGTTATGTTTGTGTTTATACAGTGGTTACTAAAACGTAAAATAATGTTATTACATGTTATTATCTATTACATGTGACTTTATTGCACCAGTTTACTACTTCAAAGACAGAAACAGCTTAATTCCTTTCTATAAATAATATTTTTTCAAAAAATGTAAAAAAAGATGATGGATCTACTCATGATTTGCATACCTGCTTAAGATTTATGAGCCAAGTCTGCTCATGAAAAGGGCTATTTCTTTTACACAGCTGCAGAGCAATTTTTTCCAAAGCGCATTTTATTTCCAGCGTCAAATCCAAAGAACTATTACGATTCCAAAATGGGAAAAATCAGTCCTTCAATCACTGCTGAAGGGCTTAATATTTATTTATAAATGATACTCATTTACACATTCTAAGTACGATGCTTAGAAAATGATCCAAAGAATGACATCTCTTTCATCATAGATCAGAAAAAGAATGAGTTAAAATAACCAAAATTTTTGTTCAGCATTTTTGGAGAGAAAGTGATTTAAGATCACAGCCACAAATAAGAACGATTACTAGAAAAAGGAATTTAGGCATGCACTTGCAAATTACATCCTTAAAGTTTTAAACGCAATTTGAAGAAGTTTAAACTACACAAATCCATGATTTTTTTTAAAACTACCCACTGTAAAGATTATCCGAATATCTTCCTCCAAAAATTGCTGACTCAAGTACGAAGAAGAGGAAATCTAGACTTTTAATAAGATATAAACAGTTTTGGAAACATTGGTCAGGCTTCGAGTGAAATTCAAAGCTTCATGTCAGTCTATTAGTTGAAAATTCTGATTCTTTTTTGTCGCATAGCAGGAAGATTCTGCCGATGAAACAATAAAAACATTGACCCCTCTGAGATCACTTCTAGTTGTCAAGAGTTTGAAAATATAATTGCACAAGCTAATATTTAGGAAGAATAAATGGTCTTGAGGGCAATTAATGTTATTGACAAGTCTTGTATTGAAGCTTGACGCCAAATTATTGCTAAAAGAACCCTCAAACGTAATGTCATACGATAAGATGATTCTGCTGATAAAAAGCTTACAACAACTCTGGAATTACTTTTAGTATTCAATTCCTTAAAAATATAACTGAAACATTATATAACTGAAATACATATACTGAAACATAATAAATATAACATAATGAATGTAACTGAAACAAAAAAAAACATAGAAATGTGGATGGAATAAAATGGAAGGATTTAGGTTATAGAATTTTATTAAGCCAAGTCGCTCTTAACTCAGTGACTCATGATGAGCCAATAGCAGGGAACAAAGAAAATAATGAAGATGATAGAGAAATATTGCTAAGATCAAAAAGCATTGGAGATAATTTCATCAAATCAAATTTTCCCATTTGTTTGTCAATATTTCTTACATCTTCTTCAAAGTAATCTTATCTGATCACAATATATTTATAATAGATTTTTTCCAGTCCTTGCAACATGTTCTAAAGTCATTTTGTTCCTTTTAACAGCCTTTTAGAAACTATATGAATTCTTCTTTATTATACTTAAAACTATGGTTACAAGTCAGTAGTTTTAACTCCAGAAATAAAAGTCAAACGTGCTGTATAAGGTGAACAGAGAGCTTGCAGAACCATAGTTGCTGTATTTTAGGCCAAACTTTCTTGGAGATTTTAGTTTCCCCGATACATCAAACCGTACGACAAGAAATGCTATTATAAATTTCCGAATAATTATATTGTTAGCATAGAATTGGTCGAACTAGGCCAGCACTAAATTCTGCATCAAAGACCATGTTCCAAAAAGAAAAAAATAAGTAAGTTTTTGATTGCTCAGGAAAGTTGGTCATTTAAGTATTAAATCTTTGGCTTTGGTTCCGCAAATAACTACCCTGACAAAATTACCTATAAATCTTCTGTAGTTGGTGGATTAGAATTTTATGCAAAGTTTCAAATTCAAATTTAAAAAAAAAACTTACGTTTTTAGTTAATTACATTAATTTCCAAAAAATTCTTCCCAACGATTTCAAAATATAGGCTATATAGGTTTTTCGAGTTTTATTACTTTCCCTTTTTTTTTTTTTTCTATAACATCTTCACCGCTTTTCACCTGTGAATCCTCCATACGTTCCTGAAGAAAATGAGCCTACATATAACAGCCTACCAATAAAATAAACAATAAAAAACTGAAAGCTTTCAGATTTTATATTACGCCCAAAGAGGCGTTTTTTAACGTTTTGTGAGCTAACTTTATTTAATAAATATCATGTTCTTCGCACCTAAACCACATAAAATTTAATTCAACAGCAATATCACAAAATATTTAAAAACAGCAAAACGACATATTTTTAGAATTTATACACAGTC
>KK118582.1:773422-791534 GCA_000611955.2 Stegodyphus mimosarum | reverse complement strand
TACAGTACTGTCATTGCTCGCTTTGAAAGCTTTGTGTTTGTTAATCAAAAATTTGTTAAAGTTTTACAAAATTTGAAATGCTAAAACAAATCAGAAATTCAAAATTCGGGCGTCCAAGTGCCCATGTTTAGTTGGAGGACTACGTTATTCAAAATTTGATGTTTCTAGGTACAGTTGTTTTTTCACAGTGCGAGAAACATACATTCATGCGGATTCTTCATTATTTAATTACTTCAAACATTATGCAGGGCTCTAATATTTGGCGGTAACCGTTGGAAAAGTGAAACGCTGTTGTTAGTGAGTGTATACGAGCCAGTTTCCCTTAGAAAGTCCTCCACGAAGGCATCCCTCCCTTTAGGCAGATAGCCCTCGTGTGCTTTGCCATAATTGAATAACCTAACCTGTTGTTAGTGAACCATTGCAAAATGCCGAAAACGAAATTAATACATTTCTGTTCAAATTGCCCCTTTGGGCTAATAAGAAACTTCTTGACTTAATTTTGTCCTAAATCATCGTGTTGCAAAATTCCATCTCAATTTTAAATTCATTTAAAATGACAAACTTAGTGCTTTTAAAAGGCGGTTTGATGAACATGTAATATTTTATTTTGTAAAGGCTTCTTTGAATCTAGTCTAACCTACCTTAAATACAAAAGCTTTAGTGTCATTCACTAACAAAAATTATGTGGTAAATTTAAGAATAAAAGCAAATAAACAAAAGATTCTACCCACAAATATCTGTTATCGAGTGTGTCATAGAAGAAAACGTCTATGTAAATAATGTAACTCGAATTTTCCTTGATACGAAAAGTTTTTGGCAAATGTATAATTCCATTTGGAAAGTTTTCCAAATAATATGCTATTAAGCAACTCATTCTTTACTCACTTAAAACTCTTAAGTTATCTATTTTCTAATACATTAATGCTACGTTAATGCTACAACGGCATTTTCATTTTATTACCAAACTATTCCCATCAACTCATCGACTCTTTGCAAACAGCATAAAACCATTTTAGAACAAAATTTGAATTCTTCTGATGATAAACTTAGGTTCTAAAATTCGCTTCTTCATAAACTTTTACCGTTATTTAAGACCATTTTGTTCTTCAGCAAAGCCTTCTCATGCACTGGAATGTTTTTCTATCGAAAATTTGATAGCTACTCTAATACCTTCGGATAATTACATTTATTGCTTCTCTATCGAAATTTTCTCAGCAAAGTTCAGCTTACTTTTCACTTTCCTTCCTCTGGGACATTCAATTACAGTTCTGTTCTGCCTATTACTTCCTGGAAAGCAGCTCAATTAAAAAACACTTAATCCTTTTCATTCCTTATTATTAATTTTGAAAGATAATAGTTAAAAAAAAAGATAAAAGCAAACTCTCAGATATGCCTTTATTTTTCGACATCGAATTCTCTAACCAAAGAAGTGGAGTACTATTTATTCCTTGTTAAAGCATCATGACAGTGTGACTATAACAAAAGAAAAGTCATTTAGAAACTTTATCCGTAAAAGCTTTTTCTCCCCTAGTCTTCCTTTACTGTTCTTTTCCTAAATGACCACTTACAAGTAGCAAAACTGCTATCTTCTGCTTTTGTTCCGAGATTCGAAATGACAGATGAAAATGTCAGAAAGTCTAGACTGTTGATGAAGTTAGTTTAATATTTATTTTATGGGCTTTTTCAGGCAATAGAATCTTCTTTTTCCTTTTAATATATCAGGTACATTCAACATGGAATATATATATGTATAACAAGCAGCATGGAAATAAGACACTGGCTTTGTCACCAAAGAAAAGGCTCTTAAAGGTACATTAGAATGCCAATAAAACACATTGAGAAAGAGTAAAGAATAAAAATACTCGCTAAATCTTTTGAGTAATAAGACTTGTATTAAGCTAATAACTCATTCTTGATTTGAATATTTACTTTTGCTGGAATAGAACTCTTTATTTAAATCTATATGCCATATTTACTTTTAGAAATAATCCCTTTATATCGCACAGAATATAGCTTTGCATGAATTCTTGTCGAATTTTATTTCATGTATGCCTACCGTTTAATTTAATATGCAAATACAACCTCAGCTGTATATAAAAAATCATTTATCTAACCATAAAATAATTATACTCCTCAATGAGCATTTGATTCCGCTTTAGAGCGAATGAACTTCTCAATGACTGCCTCGAAAAAACACATGTTGAAACGTTATCAGAATATTACGTAAGAAATGAAAAATGATTTAAAACTAATATATCAAAATTAATTTATTTTAATTCCTGTATGAAATACCTTGCTGCAACTGTATTGTTATTATTTTTTTCTTTTAATATCAATATAATAATATCTTAGTTTAAAAGGTATTTCTCCCTCCTTCTTCGCATGCCTTCGTGGTGTAGTGGTCAGCACACTCGGCGCGTACTCGAGAAAGGTTCGTGGTTTCGAATCCGGCGGCATTGCTGATTTACATCTTTCTTTGAAATAACCTAATGACTCTGCAGGCTATCCAAGTTGTTTACCTCATTATTATAAGTTGTATTGAGACTTCTGTTGTTGAGTAATGCTCCGAGGGTGTCGAAGCCCGAAAACTGGTGAAGTTATTGGCTGGATATGTACTTAGGCAGTCTCGGCCACGGAGGTCTATAATCACTCTTCACATGACTGGAACCTTCGTTCATTCGGTGGATGGTTCAGGCTTGGCAAGGACAAAGTGGTACCGCCTTGTCTGCGCCTCGGCTGTGGGTCGTTACTTGGTTCTGATATCGAAGGTGGTCCTTGGAGTTTGGCTTATCTTGGTCAACTCTGGGGACGGTCCATGTCGAACTGTGTTCTGGAATTTTTCCGTGAATGCGCAGCCGTCTACCATTGATTTGTGATTTTACCCCAGACCTAGTGATACAATAATTGTCCCCCCGTAATTATGCCTCTTTGGAGAGCCTCTAGGGGTTGTGGCATTTAAATGTGTAAAGGCAGGCTTATGCTTGTCAGGTCTGCGTGCCCTTCCTTCTACTGCACTGTTATTGAGTTATGTTTCATGGTCCAGATAAGGTCCACAAATTCACAGTGTTCAAGAAGGAAGTGGCTATGCCTCCTACTTCTGTTTCTTTACCGTCAAATTCTTGAAGGAACTTTAAAATTGACGATGTTTTTAAGTGACTCCATGTCGCGAAAATATGTTACCTTACCTGAGATTTGAACCCAAGCCCAAGGTTATGAATGTGGCTCCCTGTCCACAATGCCCAAAACATCACAAATGTTTGATGTAGGAGTCTTTATTTAAATGGCATAAATCTCTCAAATAGACAAGTCGAGTTCTGATGATATGCTACGCTGCTTAGCATAACATACGACCAAATCTTGAGTGTCGTCTTGAAATCTGCTGCATTACCAATGGCTCCCGAAATCGAAGACTTGTAATGATAAGAAAAGAAACCCACATAATTATTTTTTATTTCACATCCATATCGCTGCAGGCGTATAAGATAAAAAGATTTCATTTTGCGGTATTACTTTTGAATCATTCTTTATATCTTGATATTTAAATAAAAGGAATTAGTCAAAAGGCTCATGTTTTAGAAAAACAGTACCTGTAATACATTTTCGCTTAAAAATCTTTGAAGAAAATTCTGAATTTTAATAAAAGGTAACTTTTGTGCTACTTCGTAACAACATGTGAAAGAAAAAGTCACACAAGAAAGTTTATTTTTTAATTCTTATATTGCTTTAACATATTGTCTTTAAAATCTTTCAGGTTTTTATACAAAATTGCAGAAGTATACAGCCATTAAACGACGCATCTAACTCTGCAAAATAATATGCATCATTAAACTGTGTTTCGCGCGAGGATAACACACTTTCGATCGTGAATAATTTAAAAGGAAATTTTGCATTAATTATAACTCTACTTTTCCTACCAAACGAAAAGTATTGAATCATATTTTATGCCTTTCTTCCTCCAAGTGTTGCATGTAATGGCCAGAACAGAAGCGCCAGCTTTCATATGCATGAATATTTATTTTCGTGAAGCATTTTTATGATATACGAGGAAGCAATAAAGAACGTTTAATATTGACTTGGCACTTCGATTATGCCTCCTGCTATGCATGTATGAACCCGTTAGAATGATTTGTAACCAGACCATTACCTGGTCGGCGCTTCTTTCTTCAGAAGCTCTCCCTTTATAGAAGGAAAAGTGCTATTTACGGCTCAACTATGTCTCCTGACTAACCTTTTCAGCGATAACGCGAGTTAGAATTTATCATCTAGATAGGTTACGCTATAAAATTGCAACTGGATAACACTTTCCATCGTAAAGCCAAACTTTTCTGATGTGTTATGAATTGTTTACAATATTAAACAGATAAAGTTGTCAGGAATCGTTATGTGTGATACGAGAAACACTCCATGGTAAAAAAAAAATACGTCTAAGAAATTTTTTACCACCTGAATACCGTCTATTTATAACACAACAAACGGAAATTTAAAGTTAGGCTTAGTTTTTAACTCGTGTGTGTAAATCTGTGTAGACTGTTAAATTGTGCCTTGTGAAGAGAAAAAAGAGTACTCAGCAAAATCTTAATAAGCTTGCGGTTTTCCATTACAGAAAACATGCTTTTTAGAAGCTGCAGATTGTTTCGTTTTCTGGAAAGTGAATATTTCACAAAGAAACATTTACTTCATAACAGAATTTACTGGAAAGCGGTGTAACAGAATAATTGAAGTACAGTTGCATTTACCTAATCACACTTACTACTGCTTTTTATATCACATCAAAAACTAGTTCAACAGTTACCTCATTATATTTCAAAAGAATCTCTATATTTGTTCCAGTAATTTCCAATATTATTTGAAAGATTTCGACCATTAGTATTTTAGCAATTCAAAGCAGGATTTTTTCTCCCTCCTTTCTGCACATCTTGGTTGTGTAATGGTAGCATACTTGGCGCATATTTGAGGGATCCAGGTTCGAGTCTCGGCGAGGGCATTGCTTTTTTGTGTTTCTTCCTAATGACTCTACAACCTCTGCATGGAACTTACGAAAAAAACCTTTTGCGGTGGACCACACAGAGATAAGTAAATTGTGCGTGCGGTCCCTGCAATCCAGTGCTCCCAGCCTTTACGACGCGTCACACGACATGTTTTCGACATCGCAGAGACATAACTTCACGACTAGTATCAGAAGATTTCAGCGTTCTGTACCGTGTCTGTCGTCAAAGCCTCTCGATTTCAGGAGAGGTGACGAACCAATGATCTGATTTTTCCTCTGATATCGTTCCAGATATAACGAATTAGAGGATGTAAAATTAAGGAGGCTCAATGTTCTTTATCTCTCGACTAGAGAGACCTGCAATGTTCTTTATCTCTCGACTAGAGAGACCTGCAATGTTCTTTATCTCTCGACTAGAGAGACCTGCAATGTTCTTTATCTCTCGACTAGAGAGACCTGCAATGTTCTTTATCTCTCGACTAGAGAGACCTGCAATGTTCTTTATCTCTCGACTAGAGAGACCTGCAATGTTCTTTATCTCTCGACTAGAGAGACCTGCAATGTTCTTTATCTCTCGACTAGAGAGACCTGCAATGTTCTTTATCTCTCGACTAGAGAGACCTGCAATGTTCTTTATCTCTCGACTAGAGAGACCTGCAATGTTCTTTATCTCTCGACTAGAGAGACCTGCAATGTTCTTTATCTCTCGACTAGAGAGACCTGCAATGTTCTTTATCTCTCGACTAGAGAGACCTGCAATGTTCTTTATCTCTCGACTAGAGAGACCTGCAATGTTCTTTATCTCTCGACTAGAGAGACCTGCAATGTTCTTTATCTCTCGACTAGAGAGACCTGCAATGTTCTTTATCTCTCGACTAGAGAGACCTGCAATGTTCTTTATCTCTCGACTAGAGAGACCTGCAATGTTCTTTATCTCTCGACTAGAGAGACCTGCAATGTTCTTTATCTCTCGACTAGAGAGACCTGCAATGTTCTTTATCTCTCGACTAGAGAGACCTTCGTAGCAGACTCCTCACACTACGAGGACTATAACTCATTTAAATATCTATCTATGCTATCTATGAATTATATATAATAATTAGTGTGTGTATAAAGAGCTTCTTGTATTTGTATTAAATGTGTTTTGAGTTTCAAATGCAGTAAGAATTACGTAACCTCTCAACATTACCTAATCATTAAAAGGAGTCAAATACGCTACCTGCAACCACTTAACTCAGGGTAACCTGACTGTCACTCCCACAGCAGTGACCACCAAAACATCCCTACCTTACCATGTGGTCTGGGGATTGCAAGTTGGCTGTAATAACAGACTTAAAACACAGATATCTAAAGCTAACGCAAACGACTTTTACAATAGATTCTTCCTAATGCAGACTGGTAAGGAATTTAATGGCATATTATTACTACTAAATTAAAAAAATAGTTTAACCACATCATGAAGAATGAAGATTTTACAAAATCATAATTTCGTTATCGCTGCCACTACTCAATGCTTTTCAAAAGGAAGCTTTTGAATAAATTTAAACTTAATGATTTAGACGTATTTAGAAACGAAAAATGTCCGGTTTGAAGGAGAAACCTATTAAAATGTGCCCGATTATCTCTTACTGGAATAAATCAATGTCTTCCTAAAATTTACAAGCATGTACTTATCACTTTATAGTCCACCAGAGCTTAAAATGCAGAAACGTAATCTATTTCCTTCTCGTCCTTTGCATAATGGAGTCTCTAGAGAATTCCACGACCTGTTTTCGATATAATCTTTGTAAAGAATATATCTCGGAAATTGAAGTATTATTCAGAAAGAGGACCAAAAAGCCGATTTGCGAAGTGACTGAATCTTGCCTCTCTTAATTGGGTTACGATAGCTTCAATTACTCCCGTAATTCGTTTTAGATGGCCATATTCTCTCAACAGAATCTCTCTTCGGCTTACAAAATGCTCGTTGAATTTCATTTAGTGCTGCGTATGAAGGAGAAAATGAATTTTAAACTAAGAAGTTCGACAATGGCGAAATTCTTGAAGATAAATATATTTAGTTTGGAGAGAAGCTTAATTTCAAAATCTGAATCACTGGGAAAATAGTTTGTTCTTACAGGATTTTATGAAAGCATCTCTAAAGCCTTAAATAAGGTTTCTTATTTATGTTCGCTGTTATTATTTCTTTTATCGTTAGCCTCCTTTTTATAATAATATAGGAAGAAATTAATATTCAAGCAGTCATTTGAATCTGCATTTATATATAAGTGATGAAAAATTATTTTAAAATCCAAATCTTTATAAAACTCGTATTTGTTCCAAATAAAAATAGTTGAATTTTAAAAGTTAAAACAAAAACACTCCTGTTTTTAAGTTTATGTATTTTTTACAACTTGTGAAATTAGTTAGCTTATAAGGTATTTCTCCCGCTTTCTTCGCGTGCCTTCGTGGTGTAGCGGTCAGCACGCTCGGCGCGTATTCGAGTCCCGGCGAAGGCATTGCACATTTTTCATCTCTCCTGCTTTCAAAAAATACCTAATGTCTCTACAAGTGGCGCTCGAGCTAAAAAGCGGTGGATGATGATTCTCCACCACCAGGATTTGGTGATTGGGTTCCCTAATCCCCAGTCACCCTTTAAAAGGGGGGAGTATATAAGGTATTTTCCCCTCCTTCTTGGTGTAGTGGTCAGCACACTCAGCGCGTATTCGAGAGGTCCGTGTTTCAAGTCTCGGCATTGCTCATTTTCCATCTTTCCTGCTTCAAACTAGGCTTTTCGGGAAAGTTAGTAGGAAGGGACAACACCTGGATCCCCTGTTGTTAAATATCTGTTGTCCCCCCTACTTTTACCTATACAAGCTTTGCTATTGAGGTGATGCGAAAAACATTTAGCTATATTCTAAATGTCAGAACGAGGCCTCGATACGCAGCCTAAAACTAAAAAATTGTGCAGTTTTGCATAATTTGAAAACTATGACTTGTAATGAATCGTATATTGCAACAATTTAAATAAAAATTAAAAAATAGGGATAGAAAAAGAAAGGAAGAGAGAAAAGATCTACCGGCAGCTTTACATCATAGCAATAAATCTGCAGATCTCTTTTTATATGAAACGATGTTTAATAGTTTTGACATATTAGGCTTAATCAAACTATGGTTACAAAATATTTGTTTGTACTTTGTGGATATGCTTTTGCGAAGGTAGCTCTCAATCGAAGAGTCCTATTTCAAATTCAAGGTAGGAGGTGTCTTCCGAAAATAGCAATACTAAAAAATTAATTCCTAATTACAAATAATTAATTTTAAATTTAACTTCGTCACATTTTTAATTCCAAATGCATAAAGATCGTGTTTTAAAAATTGACTTCAGATGTGTTTTCTTTTATTTCGTCTGACAGTCATCTCCAGTTAGTGATTGTAGAGAAAACACGAGCACTAGAACTTCGAGTTCTTCATCCTTAAGTGTGTTTTTCAAAATTGAATTGCATTTCAACTTTGGATTAAAATCTGGAACCCGATCTGTGGATCTGCGCACTGAGTCACACTGTCAATCACGAATTTTCACGTGCTCCTACTGCGGTTTAGTCGTGTGACTAATATAATATTAACATATACATAACATAAAATGTTTAGAAAGGCTCAAGTAAATAAATAGCAATAAAATTTTTTTAATCCAAATTTTAAATAACTTCCTTCTTTCTTATTTTCAGAATATCATAAAATAACTTAGAAAATGCGTTTAAATTAAAAAAGAAAAATTAAATTTGTGACTTTTATTGACGGTAAACTCAAATACACATGTTTATATAAAAATGAATATTAGTGCATACCTTTTAACTAGATTAATCCAGAATTTATTGAAGACAGAAATGAAATGAAATCACGCTAAGAAATTATATTTACGAAAATACATTTTATTAATATATTAGAAAAGTACATACAATTTCCAACTTACAAAACATAAAGGAAAATGTATGACATTAATAAAAAACTCGACTGAAAGCCAAATAAATTCCGTAACACTTGTAAATCATTTAGCACATAATGTTTCAACTTTTCCCTTATATTTCCATAAGGCATTTGGCCGAAAACGTTTAATATCTAAAACTAAACTTCTAAAATGTAGATTATACTGATAAACGCTTTTTGTATCAGCAAAAATAGAACATTATATCTTTCTTTTTTTTTTAATCTAAAAGGCCTTAAACTATTTAAACGCGGGATAATAGTTAAGTGTTGATAAAAATATCTTATCAAGTATTCTCTTGCATGGTTTAAAGTTGGACTTTCTGCCATAATCTACGTTATCACCCCCGAAATGAGACTCTTAATGAAAGCCTTTGTGAGATCATTAAGAGCGGGAAACCGCCTAAATTATATCATTTTCTACTTTTCATGCTTTACCTTACCAACAACGTGCGCATGCGCCGTGAGATAGCAAACCAATCATTAAGCTTAAAATCTTTCCCTTTTTTATTGCATCGCTTACTAAAAGAAGTGTTATATAATAACAATAAAAAGTGGAAGCAGCAAAAATTGCTCAGCTAATTAGAAGTCACTTTTCCAATTCGCCCCCTCCCCTTGGAAACTTTTAGCCCTTTTGATGACTGTTTATTCCCATGCCTTCTTTTACACGCAGTGGAAAAATCAATGCTTGGGTAATTTGTCTTCCAGCATTCGGTGAGGTATACGCCCTTTAGACCAATTTAATTTTGCCCTATCTGATTGCTAAGTCGGGGTGTGACTTTGGAAGGGCGCATTCATGTCGGACTGTTTTATGTCGGTCACGATGACTGCAAATGCTGCCTTCCTTTTCTGAAGATCAGATTATTTTCTTTGGATTCGCTTACTTAAGAATATTTAATCCCTGGAAAATTCTCACCAGCATCATTCCATATAAGTGCCTTTATGGATAAACCATAAAACATTACCATTTTTTAAAATCCAGTCCATATATTACAAGGAAAGATTTATAAAGTTTCTAAAAGCAGTTAAGAGTGCATATAACTGCACTTCAAAGTCTTCCTCAATCCTGATGTTTTATGTTTTTCTTTTATGTTTCGTAAATGATACAGAACATCTTGAATTTTTGTAAATTATGCAGGAAATCTTGACGTTTTCATAAGCTATTGAACAGGTTTAAACATTAACCCTTTATAACAAATATTTAATTTTTATTTTAATTCTCTCATATTTTTTAATTTATATGCACGAAGACTGCATACCAAAATTTAATTTAAAATTTGTTTTCTTTTGATACACCAAAATTCTGGAATGCTTCAGAGACTGATAAATTACATTTCAATATGCATGCACACATTTATACTATTGAATTATGCATATAAAATTTTATCTGCTATTAGATCATGGAGATATCTCTAAATAACTGGGGCAGATGAATAGAAAGACTTGAAACTTTATTCAGAAAAATGATATCTCACAAAGCCAGATATGCAGTTAAAATAAAAGAAATGAGAGACAAAATCATCCTTAAGGCTCAAATATCGCAGAGTAAAGTCCAAAGCAGTAATCCAAAGACTTCAAATAACTACTATAGCAATCCAAAGCATCTAAATAACTACTATGGCAACCTAAAGCATTTAAATAACTACTATAGTAACCTAAAGCATGTAAATAACTACACTACCTGTCGACCACTCACAGCTTCCTGTTCTTCGAATTGTTAAAGAGGGATTCGAAGCTTTGAGAAAATTTTTTCCTAAAACTTTGAAAACGAGTTTTTCAGTAAGTTCTAAAATGTCGCCAAGTTGGTTAGAAACCTCCAAATCACTTCAAAGCCTGAAAAGGCGGTTTTTGTTTGAACTTACAGTTTCAATGTCAGTCGCCACAGAATTAAACATTTATAATATATTACATGAAAAGCAATAAAATTAAATAAAATATACAAAAAATAAACATAAAATTGTCACAAGAAATGAATCAAATAAACTTATAAGCAAGTAAAATACATACACAACATTACAAAAATACCTAAAAATCAAATTGTGCGTGAAAACGTAACCACACATATTTGCATAATTTGTAATAATGCTTCCCGTTTTTCCATTCCATATCTGTAGTACGATCAGTTTAAACGTTTTCAGAGCACAATATTTATAAAGGTTTACCTGAATAAGAAACAGATAGGTTGCTTATTAAAATAAGTCAGTGGAAAATAAAAACTTTAGATGAAAAAAAAAACAGAGATTTTAAAGATAAATTTAAAAACTAAATCAGTTTTTTTTTTCTGAAATGAAACGATCTTTTAATTCTTGAAATTATTTTCAGTTTTTTTTTCTAAATATTACTTTGATTTTCGAGGTCATTTTTAACTCATATCTCATTTCAAGGAATAATTAATATAAGTCTTTATATTTCGAAAGATTTTAGAAAGGTGAAAAAAAACATATTTCTGTAGCTTTTTATTACTCTTTCTCCTTACTATTTAAAAACCTATATAACAAGAATAACAATAACAGTAACAAGACTAATAAAAGGGTGAAAAATAACTATGAAAAAAGTAACACTTTTTTAAATCTCAGAATGTGATTAAAATAAACTTCATTTCCCTCCTGAATATATTAATTAAAATGTGTGTCAGATATAACAGTAATAATAATTACAGGACTAATGACGTATTACAAAACAACTCTAAAATAATGTTTATACTCTTTTATCAATTTTCGATCAATTGAATTCTACTGGAGTACCGAAGAGCCCGGGTTCGAATCCCTGAGAAAGCATGGATGTTTGTAAATGTATAGTGTCCGTACGACTAGGGGCATTCTAAATAGGCGGTGAAACGAAAGTCCTCTCAAGAGATTGGTGGTAGGGTTGGGGACCTTCTGAGCCGCCCCCTTCTGGGGTAATCCCCATCAAAACTGGGGGAGGGGACTGACCGAAGTCGTACTGCCACCTTGTATGATGGTCGATGTTGCCAAAGACAGGCGCAATTTTGCACTACTTGCCACGAAGAAGTTTGTGGACTTGCTCTGATGTTACTATCATTCAAATGAGCTAAGTCATAACACAACAGTAACATAACATCACTTTTTAAAGTTTTTTAAGATTTTGTTAAAATTTGTTATATAGTCTCTCCTACTCCTTTGTTTACATTGTTATTTTTTCGCGCATCATCTCTACTTCGTATAACGCCCCCCTTTTTCGAGTACAATTTCCACTAGCGTCAGAGTGGTTAACGACGCTAATTGCTGCTAGCTCGAACCCATACGAACTGGTTGGTCTCAAGTCTGGTTTTCGTGCTTTATCCCAAGTGTAACATGAATACAAGCAATTTTCCTTTAGAAAGTCCTCCTCGAAGGCATCCCCCTCTTTAGGCATATGGCCCTCATAAAATACTCTGCCTTAATCAGATAACATAATGTAATCTTTTAGGCTCAATATTGTCGCATAACCTTTTATCGCTACAATGGCAGAATGCCAAATTCTGCTCTCCATCTTTTTTGTACTCGACAGTTGCTAGAAAAATATGCATTAACATCTCCCATTTTGTCTATATCGAACATGCGGGCCGACAAAATTACGGCAATAATAAACTGTACAAGTTAATATTAAATCTCTCCAAACTTTCAGACTACAGTAATATGAGGTTTTAAGATTGCGATTTTTATTTGTTCTTAAATGTTAAACTATTTTGTTTCCTTTAGCATAAATTTCTGCTCCCGCATATAGCTATATACGTAATTCCATTTTTGCACAGAATTACATTTTATAGCTACGCACGAGGAAAGAGTATTATATTACTGCAAAAGTAACAAATCACCTTAAAACTTAAGTGCATAAAAATAGTTACAATCTAAAAACTATTGGTCAAATAAGTTTAAAACACAAAGAAAAAATCTAATTCAGAAAAAAAATCCCATTCACAAATTAACAGATTCAAACCGCATGCAAAACGAATTGCGCTCTTTTAGTTTTTCATCATAACTGTTTGTCCTTTCACTGAATTTTATTTGACATTTTGTCGATAAATATTTGTCATTTGACATATCACAAATAAAACTTTTCCTCGCAATGCTATCTGCAATGTTTTTCTTGCCAAATATGTTTCGTTCCATTTCATTCAAATTTTCTTTCACTGGGATTTTATTTATTATTTTGCATTTTAATCATTTTAGGTTTCATCGTATTACTGGTATCATTATAGTTACCGATATTAAAATTTTCAACTCATGTTAAAACGTAAAACACTTTTTTATGTGACACGTATACATACACGTATATTATACAGCTATACATATATATGTGTGTATGTGTTTGTTAATGTGCCTATGTAACGCATATAAATTAAACTTCTAATTTTAATTTTCAATAGACCTTTAACTCTCCATTTTAATACTGATATTTCCACTTTTTGCCCTAAAATAGTAACTTGTTGTAATAAATCTCTCTAAACTGCGTCATTTCAAAATTAATCCATGTCATATAATTATCGTAGACCTGTCATGACACAGATAGTTTCATAAATGTTCAATAATTATTTGTTAAATTTATTTTAACTAATCAAAATACAGCTAAACCAAAACTATATCATTCTGAACCAAGATTTCATCTTGAACACATCACAATTGTTTTTCTCGCTTCACTACTGCAAACTTGCTAATGTCTTTTGCTTCTTCTTCCTCCAAATATATTTTAACCTGCAAAATGTACTGAAATAGCTTTTTAACAACAGACAAGCCTTTTGAGACAAGTATTTGTGGCTGCATATTTCAACAAAAAAGAAGTGTTCAGCTGTCCTTGATGAGTGCTACCATCTTTTTGTCAACTATTTCTAAATTATTGCAGCCATATAAAAGCACGTAAAATCACACGCAAAAGCACACCCCATGCAATGAAGCTATACCTATCGTAACAAAAGAATCATTTGTATATATATATATATATATATATTATTTAGCTTGCTAAAAATTCTTCTACGTTAAGGAATTTTAGCAACGAAAGAAGGCGTTTAAGCATGTCCGGCTGGGAAATGGAAATGCTTAAATCCCAACAAAAGCACAACTGATTTTTCATGTTTCCTGCTTTAAGATCTTAATTTTGGCATAGATAATAAATTTCCTTAAGTTTTGTAGATTGAAAAATTCCGTAGATATTCATTTCTTTAGGAATTATCAAACTAGGGAAGCATATTAAACCTAAAGGTTGATTTTTTTTAAATCAAAATTACGTGAGTTTAAATAAATCAATTCCAAATTAAGTTTAAATGATGATAAAATCCTGTCTTTATACTATACTCAAAATGATTAGTTAATATTTTGCTTGACTTTTGAATGCGACTAAAAATTCAGATAAGTAGGATGACATATTTAAAAATGTTTCATTGAAATAAAAGTGTATTGAGAAAGGCAACAGAATAATATAAGCTTTAATAATTTAGACAGCCTATGCTTATTTTTCTGTGTAAGCCTTTCTTTAAGTAAATGTCTAACTTTCACCAATTTCTCTGACAGGGAAGAAAATTATTTGTTTTATTTGGAGTAACCAAGATGAAATTCCATTAATTTCCGCTTGAGTCAGAATTTAAAACAATTTTTTAAGATCTGAAGCTAATTTAAAAGCGCAATATAATACTGAGAACTGTTGAGAAAAAGTAAGAGTCATACACATAGTGGTTTGGTTTGTTTATTCGCTTGAGGGAAAGCACTCGAGGGGTATCTATCTAAAAGGAGATGCCTTCGTGAAAAACTTTATAAGGGAAACTGACTCCTGCATGTGTTACACATGGGTAAAACAATGCAAGGCTCTAATGTAGAATTGGGTGCCGTTTCGAATCGGCGAAAATTTTTGTTCCGTTTTGGCGATGAAATCCCATTTCTGGTTAACATGAGAGTTTTAACATGGTTTTAGCTTCTTGATCTATTTAATTGAAAATAAATCGATGTGCACATGGTCAAAGTCAAGGCAATGTGCAATGAGTAGTTTGTGCAATTCTCTGATTTTTTTTTAAGTGAAAACAGGTCGATGTGTACATGGACACGGAGTTTGTGAAATTTTTTGACTTCTTGTTTTGGTTTTGTGTAGCAGCCATCTTGAAATTCTGTCTTATTGGCGCCGATCTTGGCGTCAAAACAGAATCGCCAAAAAACAAGGGGCACCCAAATGTAAACTTTTACCCAATGCAAAAGGCCATGCAACTAACCATTCGCCGAGATTCGAATACCAAATCGAACTATCAGCGACTTCAAAGCTCCACCGTTGGGGAGCGTTATTCATGTAATTTGAAATATTTGAAATAACAGTTAGCTTGGTTAAGAGATGAATGTATTTAACATAATAAACTAGAATCTTGATGCTAATAAAATTAATCCTGGGTGCAGAAGGTAGGTTCTCCTGGTTAGAAAAAGCAAGCGAAGTGAATTAAGAGTAAAATAAGGAAAGCAGTTTAAATTAGTATTCTTTTCAAGTAACATTAACCTAAAAATTAAGCACGCCTGCACTCGTTTTCTGAAATGATTTATAGCTTAAGTTACGAAACTTAAGTAGATGCGTACCATTCAAACATAAAAATGTATTAAACATCCATGTTATTTTTAGAATAAAGCAGTACTTTTCTAGTAACCAAAAGTATCTGGAAAAATGCTAAACTTGTAACTTATTTAAAGCATAGTATTCCGTAAAATTATGTGATGATGATACTAAACAAGCTAAACTGATTCATCACTAATGAGGATTAAAATCGTAGTGTATCAAATGGCGTGTAATTCGTCAAAGAGGTCCAGTAGTAGGTCCAAGACAATATTAAAAATTCAGCAAATAGCAAACAGACGCTGCACTGTAAATCATGCAGATGTAATATACACATGATAATAATGTATTCTAAGTGCCGATAATTTTGATTTTGAAACAAACTTTAGATCTGAAAACCTGACTTCATTATTTACTGGTACTGAATTTCATCGATTCATAGTATGTGAAAGAACCGTAATACCTCTAATTAGCAGCAAACTAAATTGTTCGAGTACATTAATTAACTTCATCACATTATCAATTATAATAATATCCCTTTCATTTGAAATTTCCAGAAATAAGGAGGCAGGCATATTGGAAAAAACCATACCTCTCGGTCCAAAACAGGCAGAAGGATAACATGTGATTACAAAGAAAAGTTTAACTTCTAACAAGTTAAAATGCAAATCCTGAGCATAATTCATATTACTTTCTTTTGTCGAGGAATAGATTTGCCAGGAAAGAACCATCGCAACTGCAATAGTAAAAATTAATTATATAAATGAAAATTTTTAGTCACTATATCTGAAATGCAAAGACGAACCAACGAATAAGCCATCACAACCCATCATCCCCTGCCCTGGAATAACTAGAAAATGCCTGCTAATTGGAATCGTAAGAAATCAGTTGTAATCCTATGGGAATAACGATAATCATTTTATGTAATGGATATCATGGAATATATGAATGGACAGAGAAAAAAAAAAGGGAAAGATAAGGCATTAAATTAAGGAAGCCTTTGATGAAATAATTAAAGAACAGTAATTTTTCTTAAAAGGAGCAAAATTACAACAATTATTCGTTGTTGTTGAGGAGAGCTTATCTATTACCACAATTAAGAGGTTAAATTGTTGTTTCTTATCTTTAGATTGCACGTGGTGACATTTCGTTGTTGATTCTCTGATTTCAGTTAAAGACCTTCAGAATAGGTTTATAAAAAATGAAGTCTTCCATGAAGTACATGGACTTTATGGAAAATGGTTGTCAGATCCTCAAGGAGGTTGAACTTCTACTTTCACCATGTTGGTAAGAACAACTTCCCATCTCCATGACTTTTGAAACCCCAATTTTGAGGTAGAGCATCTCGGGATTCATATAAGTAAAATGTACCCTGCTAGGACAACGGCTTGAATTTGGCCAATGACAGTCCAGACGAGGGTCACCATTAACACCACCCACATGAATAATGTCACATT
This sequence comes from Stegodyphus mimosarum, assembly GCA_000611955.2. Classification (NCBI taxonomy): domain Eukaryota; kingdom Metazoa; phylum Arthropoda; class Arachnida; order Araneae; family Eresidae; genus Stegodyphus; species Stegodyphus mimosarum. Next base: position 774,605 of record KK118582.1, on the reverse strand, counting down.
ACTGACATCTGTTTACATTCTGCTGTTGCGCGTTGCGAAGTGCGTTCTTTGAATGCACATTTAGTTTTTCGGAATCAAAGTGTTTACATATATGTGCTATATATCTGTATATAACGATTTAATGTTTCTTTCGGAATATTAAGGATTTCTCTACTGCTCCAATACAGAATTGGATCCAGTCAGATGGTGAGAATGGGCTATGTTTGCCAAATGAGAATGGGCTGTGTATGGGGAAATACAGCACATAATTAACACCAAGTTAGAAAAGATGCGTCCCAAGCAGCCTTACTAATGTTTTTCCACGCAGATGATTGAGTAGATGTCACTCTAAGAGATATATACTTTTACGCGTATACATACATGCATGTAAATAAAGCAACTGACTTTTATGCATATAAAACAGTAAGATAAAGTAGGTTAATATGAATTTAAAGTTTGCTTATATAAGCTTTTACATCAAACGGAACAGAAACATGGCAATGTAAAAAGCAAGTCTTTTTCAGAAGCAAAACGTTTTTGCTCCTGGAAAAGACAAGAATGTTTGAGTGCACTTGCACTTGACAGAGTGTTCTTAAAAATTTGTGCCAAATTAAGATAATTTTTTTGCTTGATATTAATTATTATTGTTATGTTTTCATAGTTCTTCATTTGTCAGTTGGCTGTGGATGATGGAAACTTAATAAATGCAAACACTACTTTTATGCTTACAAAAGCAAACTTAAAACTACGCATAACTTACTTTGACAAATTTAACCTTGCATGTTACATATCTTGTGTCTTTCTTAATCATTATTTTCACAAAAGCTTTACAATCTGCATTTTTTGAGACAAGCATATAAATAGCAAGTAGCATTTATATAAAGCATATAAATTGCTTTCTGAAAATATTTGGATTGCGAATATAAGTATCTTCATTCCTGAAATTCCCAGTGATCATTAATGCTAATTAAAGAAAACATGCAGATTTTATACTAATTTATTAAAGATAAAATAGTAATAAAGTATATATAATTATTATAAATTATCATTAACAAACATTAATACATAATGTTGTTTAATTAATGATAATTTCGTTATAACATAATAATTAATTAATTCGTAAATAATAGTTCTTTAATAATTAATGATAATTAATTCGTAAATAATAATAATTCATTAGTATTATTCATTATAATAGTTACAA
>KK118582.1:759691-772778 GCA_000611955.2 Stegodyphus mimosarum | reverse complement strand
TATATAATACTTATTTATAATATATTAATTTTTAAATAAAATTAAAGAAGTTAGAAAGCTTAATCTAATATGCTTATTGCTAAATTAATTAATCATACATTAATTAATCCGATATAATACAGTTATATATAATCAAAATGCTTACACCATTGCGTAAATTAAGTTACAATGTATTATGTATCAGTAGCATAATGATTTAGGCATGTTTTAAATTCATGAAACTAAGGAAATGAATCAATAACGGTTATGTACTTACGAACAAATAAAATGTTCACGATTTGGATTTAATGTTTTAGTATTCTATCGATTATTTATTTGTCGGGCAAATTCTTGCATTCATTTTTTGGTATCTTCCATATTTTTCACAATTTAGTTCTTATTGTAACAGCGGTAATTTTCAAAATAGAGGTCATAGTGCAAACTAATAGACGGAGTTAATGGTAATGATCATCTGGACTCTCATTGGCTACATTCAAGCCTTTTTCCTAGCAGTGTGCACTTTGCTTATATGCCCCGGTAATGGTCCGAGGGTCTCCCACCCCTCTGCTCTACCACTAAATCACACAAATGGCCGTTTGGCTCGTCATATATTTAGAACGACCCCATGCCGCTACACATATACACAAGAGACTTAACGTTTCAAACATCGATGCCTTCTCCGAGATTCGAAACCGGAGCCTTCGGTATCGCAGTAGGCTCCCCTAACCCCTATGCCGTCTGAATGACAACTAACGCGTAAAAGGAATTGAACAAAATTGTTTAAAAATAAAGTTTGCATGCACATGAAACACGTTTCCATCAATTTAAAAAAAAAGTTTGAATTATAATGTAATTTTAAGTAATTAACAGAATATATTAATGAATATTTACCATTTGAAAAATAGCATTCACAGATTAATTTCTTTGCAATTAGAGACATATATTTCAAACTTATTGTTAAATGAGATTAATATGAGGTATCTAATGATTTTTTATGATCTTAAGGATATAATACTTGTTTAAAATTTCTTTCTTTTTTTTAACGTATAAACATAGAAATTCGTTAATTTATGATTCATTACTATTTGAGAGGATTAGTTGAAATTATATGAATATTAATTAATGGACTTAAAATACTCTTAGTTATTTTATCATAACGAGTAAATTATCATTAATGACATCTGAAATTCTGTGAGTTGTTCTTTAGAATATCGTCAAATACTTAATAATGTTTTAAACAAATCGTTTTTTTTTTTTAATATTCGCATGGGCATATCTGGATCAATTAATTGCTCATCTTATCTATGCATTCCATTTCCTTTTCTTTCGCGCTTCTTCAAGCGGAATATTTATTCCATTAAAAATCTTATGCTTATATTTTTTTAACTTATGCATTTTAATTCCAAGTATAAATAAATCCATTGTCACAAATCTTTCTAATGGAAACCATATGTTCGAGAACCACACAATTATTTTATGCGAAAGCCTTTTTGAATTCATTCTACACACATTTAATGAACACAAAAACAGGAAAAATAATTCTTTGATGAGCTTAGAGGAAGTATCTTTCCTCTCTAATCCTACAACAGGAATTTGGCGCTGGACTAATTATTGAAATTGAAGTTATGTGTACTAGAAGATTAATTTTCAGGCTTAGGACGCAATTTTTGCTGAAAATTATGCTCTCGTAATTATCTTCCGACTTTTATTTTATTTCCTCATTTTGTTTGAGGAAGTCGTTTTCTACGAGGAGAAAAATCGAAAAATTCCAAGCACCGTTTTTTCTATACAGTACTTTTTTTGCCGTGCGCTTTTATCTCCTTTTCCTCTTGGTAACAACAAGAACTTAGTTGGATCTTGTGGTAATTCGGTCCTGAATTTTTTACTCATCTGTCTCTTCTCTTTTTTATCTCCAGGAAAGAGTTCCAGCCTTTAATGCCACTGTAATTCTATTACCCGGTACAAAAACTTCGCAAACATATAAGCAATTAACTTCTGGCAGTAGTTTCGAACTCCTCGGCAGTGTTTCTTGTTAACCGACTGCATACTGATTTTCAGGAAGCCATTTTAGTGTCTTACATATAAAATCACGTGACTGCCAATCCAGTTCAGGTTATTTATCTTTCAGCTTATAAGTGCATATTTTTATAAAGTCATCTCGTATTACAGTCGTTATTTGATTTGCTCCCTATTCTGCTTTTGCGAGAATATATTTTCGCTAAAGATTTGATTTTGCATAGTTAAGGAAGAAATTTCTGTTTACAGTTATTTTAATATTCAATTTAAATTCGGATCAAACGGCGATTTTGAAAAGTTATCACTTGATTTTTAAATTACTAAAAATTTTTAACTCAAGAGTAAAACTTTTGGAATTTGTATTTGTAATAAAAATGAAATTTTTGAAGTATAGATGTGATTTTAGAATGAAATAGAATTTATAGAAATCTTACTTTAAGCTGATAGCTTAAGGAGTGTTGGAAGCTAAAATCTTCAAAAAACGGTAATTTGGGATTTTTGCATTTTCATAATCTCTACACTTTTAGCTTTCTAAAAATACAATACTTTAATCTCCATGAAAACTAGAACTGTAAAAAATCTAGCTTTCACTTTTCATCGAATGCTTTGATAAATGAGGGTTTTATCAAAGCATTCGATGATAAATTAAATAGTTTAATTTACCGAATATATAAAAATGACATATATACATAAAAATGAGTTGTTTTTCAAATGGGAATTTTCTATACTCGATGTACCTTTTGTGAGGAACCACTGCTAATATGTATGTAATTTTTTTATGGCTCCTTTATTACATTTCCTAATATTTACTGAAATTAGGTTTTTGTGATGAACTAAGAAAAAAAAATTCACAATTTTTTGTTTTATGAGAGAAGTGCTAAATTTTATTATGCCTAATAAAATATTCTATAAATTACTGTAAAACTCAAAATGTTTCAAAAAATCATTTCAGTATAATCAGACAGGTGTACTTTTAATTACACGAAAAATTTCAAATGTGGATCTACAGCAGATTTTGCGAAGAGGTACACTGCCGGAAAAAAAAAAAGTTCTATATCTCCCGTTCTACTGGGCCGATTGACGAAATTCAAATTGCGTTTTTCATGTCTCGAAAGCGCGACTTATGATATATATTAGATTTATATATGGCATTGCTCTAACATAGGTATTTTGATACAAAATGGCTCTTTTTCTTTTTCTGAAACAACATACCAATTTTTTGCATATTTTGATTCTACGCCTTAAATGATGCCTAAATATTAACTTTTGTAAAATTTGGTACGAAATTTAAGGAGAAATTCAAAATTAACTTGGCGCGTTTTTTTTCACTCTGAGCCAAGAATAATTCACTTGGCGAACTTCTTAGTATATAGCAACCTATTTTCCTTACCCTTCCATTATGCAGGAGAGGAAAAACGTCACATCGTTCCTACTTTCAAATAATTTTAGCTAAGTGCGTAAACCACATTAGATGTTATTATCGCTTTCAACAAATATGCCAAATTTCAAAATGCGCCAACACATAAATTCACGTATATCTTCAAAAAATTTCTGTAAAAAGCTCTACGGTGATTAGGGGAGTCTACTGCGGTATCGAGGAAGCATTGTTGTTTGGAAATGTATAGAATTTGCAAGGCAGAAGGACACTCTAAATATACGGTAAGCCGAAAATACTCTAGAGAAATTGATTGGTAGGTTAGAAGGGTGGGAAACCCTCGGACCTGTCCCCCCCCCGCGAGTAGCTCTTCATCAAAAGTGGGGAAGGGAGCGGAGCTGAGAAATGTCGTATTGTCACCTGTATGATGATCAAGCCTCTTGCCAACGACAGGCGCAATCTTATACTCTTTGCCACGATTAGTTTCACTTGACTTATTCTGATGTTACTGTCAGAAGAGTGACATAAGTCACAACAACAACAATATTATCACGACGCTTTTAATTTTCTAAATTTCTTCATGATGTTCATTATGATTTCAGCAAAAGGAATTTTTGGTGTTTAATCAGTTTTTAATAAAACGCAGTGTATTTGAAACATAATTCATTTTTTGTACTAATTGCGTCATTTGAGTCTTTTGTGCAAATTTTGATTAAAAACGTAATTGCATTTTCTCAATAAACGAAAAGTTTTCGTATGCAAATTTTAATAGGCCATATGAAAATTGTAGAAACAACTGAATCCTTAATTCAATTTTTGGGCTCTACATAACATCATTGTTCCGTACACCGTAAATATGTTTAAATGGGATCCGAATCCATTTGATTCACAAGGAGAAAAAAAAATCTTATTGCATATATAAATTTTCTCTTCTGCTATACTAAAGCCTATTTTTTAACCACTTACTTTCTAAAATGTGTTAAACCCTTCGAAAATTTTAATTGACTTTGTGAAATATGTTCAAAATAAACATTGGTGTTATGTTACAGACTTAACTTATAAGGCATTTGAGAGCTTTCCATTAAGGGAGGAGGTCTTCGTGGGGGATTTTCGGAGAGATTTATAAAGAAAATGTGTTCATGCTAACACTACCTTGTAATAAAACACAAAATCCCTACACAGCTACTCATTTAATCCACTGGAATACTCTTCAATTATCAGCAACACGTAATCCATAGCTTTAGCCAGATTTAGTTGGCAGTTAAGCTCTAAAAGTGTTATTTTTAAGCGAGGAATTAATTTAATTTTATTAATTCATTTATTTAATTTAATTCCTTATTCAGTTTTTTAAAGAAAGAAATAATTTATTTGAAATTTAAATATTTATTTACAAATTCCCTCGGCGCAATTCATTTAGATTCCCAGTTCTTTTGAAAGAAATAAATCTACGTACAGTGTAAAAATATCTTCATATAGGTAATTTAATGCGGAAAGTCATGTATGTAAATAACAACACTTGATGAATATCTGAAACTTAAGTCTTCTAAATACATTTTTAAAAAATAATTACTATTTCAAACTAATATTTAATTTTCTGCATATTTTAATTTTACGTACCTCTCAATTTTACCTATGGCAAGCGTCTCATACCTCTTCTCACTTGACGCTGGCTTGGTAGTACATTTGCTAAACTAATCTGTACATGCTGTGTTATATAGATATTAATAATAATTGAATAACTTGTAAAGTCATAGAAAGGTATCACTTCCTATTCACAACCTCCTGTACTGCTTGACTCTTAACGTTTAAATCTCCTAATTTTTATCGTTTGTATTTTGATTTCCCTATTCTCCCACACACACATACACCACCTTCAAGCCTCTAAACAGATTCTTTCAAACCAGATTTGACCTTATAAACCTATAATTTATCTAGCTCTGAAAATAACAATAACCATAAAGGCTGAGTTTATGTAACTAAATATAAGTTAGTGCTTTTTGTGTAAAATATAGAATTAATCAAATACAGTCGAACACGCTTATAACGAGCGTCAAAGGACAGCGATATTTCCTCGTTATAACCCAGTGCCCCGTTATAACCAGGTTCGTGAAAAAATCGTAAAAATTCATACATACTAACTACATTATGTATACCTTATTTTTTATTTCTTTTCAGTACCAAAGAATTTGGTTAATATTCTTTGAACTGCCATATTGTCTCTTTCTTGTATTATTATTCTTTGGAGAAGCCTCATGGCCTGAAAAGCATCGTTTTTTGCGTCCCTGGCTTCGAAACAATTTGAAGTTTTTCTGTGCCTTCAAGAGCCATGAGTAAGTTAAGGGCTGCTCAGCTAGAAATTCTTCACATTCGTTGTTATCGTCATTAATTTCATCATTGTTTTCATCTGCTTGAATTTAAGCTACAATATCCTCGGAAGTAGGCACCTTGGAAGTGTTAACATTGGCACACTGATACACAATTTTCAAATTCTTCTCTACTCATTTCCAAATTTTCCAAGATGTCTACTTCTTCTTAGTGAGTCACTTGTCCCTCTTGAGAAATGTCCGTTACAGCGTCATGGAAGGAATTGGTAATGCATGTTGATATAACTTTTTCCCATGCATCGTTCGTTAAGCGTTTCGAGTACGTTTACATCAGCATTTGAGACTGTTCCTGTTTTTGTATTACATCGAGAAGCATCAAAATCTAGTACTTACGAGAGTTTAGTTTAAAACTTTTAATGATCCTTTGGTTCACAAGCTGGATAACACTTGTAGAATTAGGTGATAAAAATTCAGTTCTGATCACTCCTCGAGATAAAGCCGGCTGCGGTCAAGTGCTCGCAGAATTTATGAATCATCACTAACTTTCGATTGACTTTGGCTTGTTAAAGAAATTTTTTAAAGAAAGTATTAGCTGAGCTGGAAAAGTGGACATTAAAAGAAATTTTATGAATCTCAAAACTATTGCTCGCTATAACCGGAGTTTGCTCGTTAGAAGCAAGTTAGTCCCGTAGACTTAAAATTGCACCAACAAATTATTTTCTATTTTCTCGTTAAATCCGTTTCCCGTTAAGTCAGGGCTCGTTATAAGCGAGTTGTCCTGTATCTAAAACAAGTAAATACTGTCGTGCCTCGCTAAAAAAAGTACTTAGAAATTTCAAAATATAAGCCAAGTAACAAACAACGTATGGCCAAATATGGAGCGTAACCGTTGAAATAAAGAATAACTGCTAAATTCTCACGATAACCATGATAATATTCACGTGAATCATAGTTGTTAGAATAGGGTCTCCATCCATCCTTCATGATGATCACACACTCCAATAACGGATTAACTAAATGGGATGGGGACTGAAATGGTCAACTTCGGAACATCATACACCATACATCTCAGATTACAAGTTGCTCCGCAAAATGGCGCTTTTCTTAATTAATCTCCTCCCTGGTATGTCTATAAAAATGTCAGCAAGAGAGTACATCTATTAGGAATAACAAAACCTGACTTCGCACTTCCTTCACTTACATACAATTCCAGTTTAATTTCCTCCTGCTCTGCTTTTAGCAGTGCTTTTATTCTCATTAGTGACATTTTGTTGCAGTTTTCGAAGAAAGAAATGTCTTAATTCAGAGAAAAAGATTAGTGATTTTCAGACTTCCTTACTTACCCGAGTGAATCAAAGTGTACATTGTAATGTAAAGAAAATTTTGCATTACTTTATACATTAACATACAATACATAAATGTAAAATTAGGCAAAGCAACAACCTGCTGTTTGGCGTTGCGCCATCTGTCCACAGAAATATTAATGAAACGTGATACAACATTTTAAAAGGGTTAGGAAGAACTGAATTGGAATAAAAGCCATTAACTATACAAGATAAATCTTTGTGAATGTGAATAGCTTCAATAAAATCCAAGTGATCGACTGAAAAGGTCTTTTGTTTAATATTTGAATATCCAAAATCAAAACTGTGATTAAATTTTCAACAATGCTTAGCTATCGAAAATTTATTTTGTTTACGTCCTCTTTTAGATTTGTGAATCTTGATACGAAACTTTTACGCTGCTTTAATGTCGCAAATACATCTCAAATCACACTTGTAAAATAGGCTATAAATTCCCTAATAGTCAAACGGCAGGAACTTGCCTTTCAGCATTGCCCACTCCTAAGGCCGAAAGTAGCCGCCCAACCGGTATCGTGGTTAGCGTCGCGGACTGCCGTTCCGAAGGGCTCGTGTTCGAATCCCGGAGAAGGCATGGATGTTTATAAATGTATATGTCGGTGCGGCAGAGAAGGCACTCTAAACATGCGGCGAGCCGAAAGTCCTCTCATGTGGTTTGGTTGAAGGGGAAAGGTGTGGGAGACCCTCGGACCCGTCTCCCCCGGGGTGCTCTCCATCAAAATTGGGGGCAGAACTGAGCCAAATCGTACTGTCACCTGTTAGGTGCTCAAGGCTGTGGCCAACGACAGGCGTAAACTACGGCTCCTTGACACGAGAATTCTCGTGGGCTTGGTCTGACTCTATCAGACAAGTAAGCATGAGCAACAAGGCCGAAAGTAGTGGCCCTTTTATCGTGCAGACACCTAATAGGCGGCCACTGTTACCTCTAACGAAGAGACAGACAGTTTACATCCCTGCCTTCTCCTGGATTCGAACTCGAGCCCTTTAGTATCGCTGTAGGTTCCCCTAACCACTATACCGGCTGGGAGGCTCCCTAAGAATTAAAATCAGGAATGGAATAATTACGAATCGAACAATGGATTTGATTCATATGTGAGAAAATGGCTTGTAAACGGAACTTCTGGGGAATCTTTGCAATTTTATAGCTGATAGAATGATGAAATGGTAAAATAACAGGGATATTAATGTTATTTCAACAGCAGAATGTCTTTTTTGATGGCAAGATAAAATTTTTTAAAGGCTTTATCAATGACCATGGAAGAAAGTCCTCGGACATTGGCAGCGGATTACAAATAATGAACTCCTTTATAAAAGCAAAGATTCTCAGGAGCATGCAGAACACAGATTTTCAGACACTTTATACATTTGAAGCTTTTGATTCTTAAATTGTAAATTAATTTGTGAAGTTTATTTAATTAATATGTTTTTCCTTATGTTGAAAACTTTTCTGCATTTCTAATGTTTCATCTACTGTATTCCACCAGTACATGCAATTGAATTTTCAGCTAGAACGAGAATCTATGTTTATTACAGATTGGTTTGGCAAAATCTACCTTTCTTAGTGAAACTCCTTTGGTACTGTCTCCCTTTAGATCTGGTAATATCTGCCTTATTTCTGTTGCCACCAATTAATAAGTTTGCTTCTGATTAAAACTTAAGTCAGCTGTCTTGAAATAGTGAAATCAGATTGCTAGGCATTATAATTTAAACTTTGGCTGCTTATAAATAAATTCAGTAATTTTTGTATGTCAGTCGAGCAAGCTGTGGCAATTGATTTTGTTAATCGGTTTAGTTCGGTAACTTCTAGTGGAAGCTCAAATAAATCTTATATTTTCTTTTACATCGTTGTACTATCTTAGTGCTTAAGTTAATCTTGATTAATCAATTACGAAAAAGCGTCTGCCTATGGAATTTTTGTTCGTGGAGATATTTCCAAGGGAAACTGAGTTGTATCTGCTTTATATATAAGCAAAACTGAGAAATTATCCTTCGTCAGGATTTTAGCCCGGGTCAAACTACCAGTGTTTAGAGACTTTATTGCTCAGCTGCTTGTGAGCTCTCAGCATTTAGGTATTGAAATTTAATATTACATTTAGGTATTGAAAAAAAAAAAGACGGGAAAAACTTTCTGCTACATTCCAGAAGATTAGTATTTAATTTAAACCAAACTGCGCTTAGAGTTTTAGATTAAACTCACTAACTTCATAAACGCCTACTTTAAAATGAAGGACAAAAAGTTGTATATTATAAAGAATATATTATTCTTTTTCAACGAAGGACTTAAACAAGTCTGGATGCAAAACAGTTGAATGTCTATCATCATAAAACAGATTCAGTTTGGAAAATGTAAATAACTAGTGCTCGTGTATCTTTTCTTATACCCAAAGAAAGAAAGGAATCTAGGAACTGCCTATTTCCAATAAATGAAAAGAATTCCAGTCCCCTCTAATAAGAAAAGGGAGCCGCGAAATTGGTGCATAATGGGATACAAATTAGTTAGTGGTAGCAAGAACCAATCTTTTAGCGTCCGTTGCTGAAATAACCTTCAGTGTTGAGAGAAGAGGAAAAGGAGGGAAAAAAATGCAAGCAAACAAATGAATAAATAAAACCTGAGGACTCATTTATATTCTGGTCGCGAAAGAAATTTGGTTCCGTCTTTTCGACGCGAAGAGAGTCGAAAAATGTGGCGGGGAGGGTGTTTTGGTGGGAATGGAAAACAAATTCAACAATTGGAAAGCTGTGGACGGTATGGGCTTAAATCCTGCATTTTTCATTTCGGCTTCAATTCCTCGTGTGTTGGTTCCGTCGGTTTTCGTATTGAACATCAGGCGTTCCCCGTGAAAGCTTTATTCTCGGCTTTTCCTAAAAATTTCTGAAGCTTGCTCTAAAATTTTTGAAAAGCTTTCTTCGGCCCAATAGTTTGGCTAAAAGTTGTTTTCATGAAAATGTGGAATGTGCATCTTCCGGAGCAGATAACGAACAGCTTCCACAAAAGGACCCCTGTCTACGAAGAAGAATTTTGTCAAGAAATATATTTTTTTCAAAAAAAAAATGGTTAAGGAAATGCTGGACAGAAAATATGCGAGAGAAAGATTCCTTCAAAGATCGTATGGATAGGTACTGGAAGCAATTTAATTTAAATATATATATTTATATACAGAAATATATATTTGAGAAATATTCTCTAGCGATTTCGTATGCAAATCTGTTATTACCTTCATATGTTAAAGTTAGCGGATACTGGAATATATGAATTTATTTAAAAGATTTAAATCGTGAATTTTTTAACGAATAAATTTCAAAGTCGTGAGAATGAATTCTATACCTTGAATAGATATTCATCTCACATTTCAGTTTTCTTAAATGCTTTATTGCACTTTACATTACCCAGCCTCCTTCCATGTATCTGTGAACTGGATTATTAAAATACAGCAAACACATTGATAATTAACTCAGTTGAGAATTAACTATCTCAGAAGTAACTGTAATCGCGAGACTGGGGTTCCTTGCTCTCCAAGCTTAAAGTTTACAGTCACAAAATGATGCAGTAAATAGCTTAATGTATTAAAGAAATTAAAATGCGAATTTTAATTTTGAAATGGGAAATTAGATCTTTGTCAAGCAACATCTTCATTTCATTATAAAATACGTTTTTTTCCGGTATAATAAACGTAGATCTAGAGTAATCCTCTATCAGTTCCCGGGGAAGAGCAAAATCATTTTGGGACACATAGTCTTTTGCACCGGAAGATGGGAAACCTGCGTGTGATAACCTTCAAAATTGATAGAGTTTTATTCAAAATCGACACCAAACAAAGGCTCGCTTTTGCCTAATTTTAAATCCATCTAGTGGAAAGAAATAAGACCGAAAAGACTTCGGTATCAGTCAGGACACATATAGATTTGCTTAGAGTTGGATTCTATATTAAGAAAACAGTCCCTTCACCAATTATAAAATTATTTTCTATAGTAAATAAACATACATACGTTTTATTAACCTACATTTATTTACATAGACATACCTAAAGTCATGTATCGAATATCTCCTTTAAAAGACATCCATTTTGCTTGCTACTACATGAAAATAAATACACTCTGTTAGTACACAAAAATAAATGCGAGAAAATGTATTAAAAATGTCTTATATGGACACCAAAAGAATTGCTTATAAATTATGCACATTTTTTTCAGCCCTTCATTTAAACTTATTTGTTTCAATTAGTTTAACATAATTAACCGATCCTTCCACAAATATAAGCATAGCAACCGGGAGCCTGCACTAAAACTCAGATTTCGTTATTTGTTAGAAGTTTCTTGTTTTAAATTTGACATTGTCAAAGCATTAATATTTTCTGTATTTAAAACATTTCTGTAACTGGAAATCTTACGAGTAACGTTTGCCAAAATAGAGGCCGGATAAGGACTGTTAAACCCGGAAAGGGTGTGTAGTATATATATATGCGTACATAATGCACACTCACGTTTCGTATTGCCAATTGAAATAAAAATGAGACGTACGCAATTATTACTATGCTATAGTAATATCATATGCAGAATTTCAAAGTTCCACTGCTATTCCTTTTTGAGTTTTGCGAGATACATAGGTATTTATGTGACCTTACGAAAAAACTCCCTTCTGAATCCATTTTAAATCAATTTTACAATCAGTTTTGGAAAATGAGTCCTTTATTCTGTCCGTACGTATAGACGTCATGCTTGTCCAAATTGAGTCGGGAACCGTCAGAATGGATATTTCCGTTGAAATATGATAGCCAAAATCTTTAGCGATTACAATACTTCCTTTACTTTCGATAAGGAAGTACAAAACAACTTATATTTATTACCAAACTTGTATACACATATATGCGTTTTTTTTCTTCTTTTTACTGTGGTGTAATAATACTTGATAACTATTCTCAAACAGACTTATCTTGTAGCCTCAATAAAATTGCAAAATGGACAGGAGTACCCAAATTCTGAAATCTTGAAGTTTATAGCACAGAATTAGATTTTTACTTTCTTCTACGAAGTAAAAAAAAAGTATTGAAATCACGAAAAATTCGGGCATTATATTTCAACGAAAATATCCATTTTGACCGCTACCGAATGTAATTTAACGATGTTTTTTCGTGACATCTGTACGTAAGGATAGAAAAGGATTCTTTATAACCAAAAGTATTAAAAAAGAGTTAAAATAGATTCAGAAGAGTTTTTTTCGTGGCGCCTGGACGTACGTACGTATGTATGTATGTATCTCACATAATTCAAAAACGAGTAGCCTCAGAAAGTCGAAATTTTACATACAGCACTGCTATAATATGTAGTTGTGCACCTCCCTTTTCCTTTGCAATCGACCGCACCAAAAGTATATATATTTACCCACTCTGTTACTCGGCTCAGTGAGCTCAGTTTTATTTTTATTCTTATATGTTGGTAAATTACACATTTTTCCTTTAAAAATGATTGAATTATGCTGTTCTTTTCTTCCGGTTAAGGCTTTTATGCGTTTTGCTAATCTGCATGGAGTAGTTGTAGAATTATCAACAATTTAAAAGCTATGTTTACCATAGCATCCATATTTGTTTACATCTGAAACTTATCAGAATAGTAAATTCAGTTTCTGCACCTTCCGTGTCTTTGTGCCTTTTGATGTGATTTTTGCGCTTTGCAAAATCTGCCTTGCTGCTTGTTTTTGCTTAGAAACCCTAATTTTAATTCTAAAAAAATGTTTTTTATAGTTTTAAATGTATTTGGTTTTTTATATTTTTTCTACATTTTTCAATTCCAGGAAATAAGTTTAAATTAAATGCCGCGAAATGTGCGTATAATTTAACATTCTGTACAAGGCAGTCATGTGGTGTACACATAAGATTTTTTATTACATAGCTCCAGAAGGAAAAAACCGATACGGTATTTTAAAACCAAATTTTGGAAATGGGTAGGGCTGAGATTTTCCTCGCCGCTTTCTATTATAGAAATTGAAAGGTAACATTCCCTTGAAATCTAATTGCATTTTCTTGTCTGGTGGCTTA